>BPLR01006745.1:0-184368 GCA_021605095.1 Caerostris extrusa
TTGGAACACAATACCAATTGGGGGGTAAAAGCAACATATATAGTTAGCAACACACTTAATTATAATTAATACTGAAATATTTTATTATTTTACATAATAATATTATATACAATAACTTGTTTATATTTAAGTTGCAAAAATAATAGTCAGATGAAATGAAAATTAATGTTTCATAACAATTGCATAAAAAGTATAATTAACTGCTTTTATTGTTAATGGATCTTCTGAGTCAATTTCTTTTTTATATGCGAAATAAGAAATGTCACGCAGAAATTATTTATTTTATTTTGCTGTTGAAATCAATTAATTATGTGTAATTGAAAAGCAGAAATATTGTTTTGTTATTTATGGCCAAAACGCATTTAACAATGAAAATGAAATGACTGTAGTAAAAGTAATGATAATGAAAAAATAATCAGCAGATTGTGATAATTATCCCTAACGATTATTCATCATCTAATGAAGTAGAGAAAAATATATAATTTTTTTATATTGTTAGAAATAAAAGACTTTATTAGGGAATAATTTAAGTAAATATCACTTTTTATGTATGATCGTAAGTCGTGAATGAAATATTCAATGTTAAATTTAAAAATCATTTTAGTTCAAATGACCGGTTAACCATAAATTGAAGCTTTTTTTAACATAATTTCAAATTCGATAATTATTTTTTTGGTCTCTGTAAAGCAAAAATAACGTGTTAATTGAGCTATAAAAAACTATCAACCAAAGCAAATGTATACTTTTTTCTTGATAAAGTATGGAATTTATGTTTATCAAAATGTTGATTCATGGATTATTAAAGCAAAATGTTTTTGTGACAGAAATGCGTAGGTGTTTAACTCTAGACATATTTTCTTTATGGCTTGGGCAATTTGAAGTTTATTAATTTTTTGCGAATAAAGAAAATGTGTTTATCACAGAAGGAAGACAGCGATCTTACATCGACATAAGAGCAATGCTTAGCTTATGTACAGCACTAGGCTCGAGAGGCTCTCAGTTGAAAAGGTTTGAAAACTGAAAAGAAATATGAATGCAATAAATTTAAATGAGACTTTATAATTTTATTAAAATAAATATGAGATTGATTTCATTTTCTTATTGATTGCTTTATGGATATAACAAATTCTGAATAAAGACTACATTATTAATAGTTTGCTTATTATTTATTATATATTTATTTTAACAATTTGTTTTTTAATTAAGCGCTTTTATTTTTAAGTCTCACTTCTATTTCTTTTTCTTTGTCTTTGCATTTAGCTTTACATTTCATAAAAAAAAAACTTTTCATGTAAATAAAAATATACTATAAAAATTTTAACTATATAAAACATTTATCGATTTTTATATAGTTGTGCTATTTATTAAGAAATGATTATTATTGTTCCCTTAAATTTATATAAATTTATCTCGTTATGCTAATATTAATTAATAAATTTTCACGATATTCATGCAAAAATTATTTAAAACAAAAAATCCCTTTTCATAAGGAAATATAATCGATAGAAATTTTTTTTATTATATTAATTTAAAATGTTTGTTTTGCATAGTTTTAAATTTATTTTTAAGCCATTTTATATAGTTTAGAAAAAAAATGGATCCAATCTCAACTTATCTAAAGCCATTATGTCCTTTCTCTAAATCATGAAATATATTTATTGTTTGAAAATTTGGAAACTTATTCTTGTTTGAGACTCTCTGAAGTTCATAGGAAGAAACACAATAAAACCAAACTTAGATTACTGTTTGAAAATATTTATGGAAACAACCAATTTTCTGTTTATTATAAAATTGTAAAAAAGGGATATTTATATACTTGAAGTATTTTAATGCATCATTTCCAAAATCTATAATATTTCAACTATTATAAACATTCAAAGACTGCCATTCGTATTATAATATTGAAAATTAATTTTGAAACTTAAAAAATATAAAGCTCCGGTTATTGGACCTTTAAAGATTTCAAATGTTTATTTTTTTTGTTTGATTTTTTTCAATAAATAAGCTTTTAAATCGATATCCAAAATTTCTGTGGTTTCCATACTCAAAATGTGTTATTATTATTATTTTTTATATGAGCGCATTGCAAAATTTTCTTCTGAGTATGACTTACAAAATTAGGTAAGCATGCCAATATTTACCAAATTGTTTTCTCTGCGCAATTGTACTTTGGTATAAACTTGGTATAAATTCGCTTGCTCCAATCGTTGATTTAATCATTAAATCCTGGATTATTTTTGACAAAAAGTTTTTACGTGCACTTATCATTTGTAAACTTACAGTATGCAATTTACACTTCCTTCTCTATAAGTAACTTTTCTTATTCACTTCCTTCTCTTTTATTTATAAAATTAACAGAATTAATATTTGTTACTCCAGGTTCTAATTTATTCATATTTTTTTTTTGAAACAAATTGTGAGACTTTTACGAATATATTGATAATTAATAAAATTTATTGAATCTTCACATGGACAAAACCTTTTCTACATAAAGACTATGACTTCATTTTAGACAATTTTACAATAAAATAAGTGAAGAGGTGCCTAGTCCCATATAACATTCATTTCTGACATCATCGTTTGCACAATAATTTTTATTTTTTACGCAAATACTAAAAATGTCAACGAATAAGACGAAAACATCTTTGTATATATTGTTCTCATTATTTTCACTTTTGTTAAAAGGTTCTAAATATTAATGGGGACATATTTCTTAATTTGAGGCATTTAAATTTCAATTTCATTTAACGATTACGTTGAAATTCTCATTTCTGGCAATAATAGTTATTATATTGTACCTTAAAAACTTACAAAAGAAAATACCAAATATAAAGTAGAAAGAATATTTTTGTCTTTAATTTTTAATTAAAAAACCGCCATATTTCAATTTCAGTGAAGAAATTCCACGTTAATGCTGTAGTTCCATTGATTGATAACTAACTTTCCCTTGTCATTTAATTTTACTTACATTAAATAACATTTTAAAAAGTAAAAAATACAAAATAATACTAAAAATACTGTTTAAACACCAAAAAAAAAAAAAAAAAAAAAACCGCAAGTGAAAGTAAAAGATAGGTTCTGAAAATAACGTTTCTATTTTCTTCTTCTTCATCGTGATCCAATATTAATACTATAATTCTTATTAATTATATTAGCATTTCACTCTAACTCACATTTCAGACTGTAATATATTTGCACGAAATCAGTCCAGAAATGCTGTCCAAATACATAAAAAATAGTCATCTAATAAAAGCGAAAAAAAGCATATTTTCTCCAAATAGAAATTCTTCCATTTTCTTCAGCTTCATTGAGGGAATCTTATCTAATCATTGGCAGCCTCCTCACAATGTTCTTCCGGTGGTACTTACCTCAACCTGAGAAACGACCTTCCTCCCCACGATAGGGCTTTTAATGGGTCCTGCCGAACGGTGGAAAAGTTGTTAGGGTGGACAAATGTCTCTTATTGGTCCTGGTGGGACTCACTCCATCTGTTGAATGTGTGATGTTGATTCATCAGAGCAAACGATTTCGCAGCTCAAATAACTGCAGCTACTGAAGATTTTATTCGGCTTTCTCAGTACCTTTCCTAGTTTTATGTCCACTTTTTTTTCTTCGTCTAGCTGAAGAGATCTCGGTGCTTTTATAAGAATATTTAGTTGGGAGTTCTGGAGACCGTTCAACTACAGATTAAAAGTTGTTTTATTTGGTTAAATAGCTTTACTTTTCAGTTGGGATAATCCAGAATAGATTTTAATGTGTAAATGGGATATTTATTTTGAACATCATATACATAAATTCGAGATAATATTTATTTGAAAAGTTAATATTTTTAAAGATTAATATTTAATTAATTTACATTAAATCAAATATGTTCTTTAACTATCATAAATATTGGTTTCAATTGGCATATATTTTTATTTTTAAATTGATTCATATTGCAATCTGTAATAAATATAGAACATTATTTTGTACTTCGAAATATTATGTATTTTTAATACATTGTTACAAACTTTATTTATATATTTTTAATACATTGTTACAAAAATTATTTATGTATTTTTAATACATGATTACAAAAATTATTTATATATTTTTAATACATTGTAAAAAAAAAAATATTTTTGTATTTTTAATACATTATTACAAACAATATTTGTGTATTCTTATACATTATTTTTGCATTTTTAACTTTCACGAATAGCAATATAACATTTTTCCTATTAGTTCACACTCACCCTATATATATTTATATATCTTGTTCAAATTTTCAATCGTTAATAAAATACTTTTTATCCATCCATTCAAGTTCAAATACAATTTTTAAAACTTGTAATGGATGACACTTGATGTTAATACAGTTTTTCAAATATTAATTCATCAGTTAAATTTAATTCATTAATTTTAGTTTTTATATGAGAGAAAAATTTCTCTTATATTTATATTAATTGTAATTATTTAACAAAAGTAACTAAAATAAAATTTTTTTCTTTCTCGACCTAAGTAGAATTGACTTTAAAATTTCTTTTTATATTACTTGTTTAATAAACAACTTATACTTGTTAATCATTATGGTTAATGTTATCTATTTCTATTTATATTAAGGTATCAATTAATCAATTGATTTTATTTTAATTTTAAAATTGAATCGTTACTTTTTAATCAAATCTTGAACTCTTAAGTCTTTAACTATCAACTCCCTAACTCTTCAAATCTTATTTAACATATTCATAAGAAATTGATTTCGCATGATTGCGTCCAATATTTTCTGCCAAATATTGTATAATAAAAATGCAAAAGCAATTTGGATTTAATCAGTATATAGATTAAACTACAGTGTTTTCACTTTTTCAATTTTTAGGGATTCTTTGGGAATTGCTATTTTATTAATCGTAAGAGTGATTTATTTAATATAGTTAAATTTAATATAATCATTATTTTTAATGAAAATTTTAAACATATGTTTTGCCATGGTTTTAAGGTAGCAGGATATTTGTGATGTGCTCAATAGCTGAGTGCATTTCATTTGCTGTTTATACTAAAGCATAATATTAAAAACAAATAGCAAATAATAATGTGTTGAATACACTGTTAAAGGTCTGTTAATTGATTTACCTGAATTGCTGCCTAAATTTCCAAAAAAGATATATCAATAATATAACCTATTTATTAATGTCAATACTGTTTTAGTTCAGTTGAACTGACTGAAATTCATTCATTACGTCTTAGATATAATATTAATAATTATTAATAAATATAAAATCAACTATTTTTATAAAAGAAATTACATTTTCGAAAATTTAATTGTCTTGTAAAATAATAAATAAACATATAGTAATCATTCTGCCATCTTAAAACAAAGAGGATTAACAGTCTTTAATGAATCTAAAGTGAATCAACAAAGTAGTCGTTTTCTATAAATCATATATACAGAAGGAAAAAAATGAATCTTTCTGGGCAAAAACGTTTTATTCAAAAATTTTTCAGGTCATAAAATGCATCCAAAATAATTGTTTATTATTGAGAGATTGTTTTTATAACTAATGATTTAAATAAAAAAGGAAATTGTTTTTGGAGGAATTTGGATTGAAAAATATAGTACATAAAATATATTCACTTTTTATTAAGTGAGGTGTAATTTCTTTTAAATTTAATTGAAAATATTTAAAAGGAATTATAATTTAATTCAAAATGTCAAACCATTCGCATAATTATAATGTAGGGGTATAATGTAATCATAAGTAATCTTCTGTTAATTTTAACATAATAAATATAAATAAGAAATTCTTAACAATATATTTTGATTAAAATGTTTTTTAAAAAGATTTTTATGAATTCAGACAAATATTTATTAAGGCATGTTTTTTTACAACTAATTTCCAGAGAATTAAACTCTTTTCATTTGCAATGCTTTAAAAGCATTTCTGTAAGAGCAGTCAACTGTAACCATATGAATGAGGGTTAATTTTGTCTTAAGTAAAAATAGATACGATTCAGAAAATTCTCTCTCTCCAACGCACTTTATGAGATGAAGTAGTTTGCTAGAATTTTCACTTCATAAGGATAAATTTTTCATGTGTGTTTAATTACGAAGACTTTTCAAAACTATCGTCCAAAAAAGAAAAGAAAGAAAAAGAAAAAAAAAGAAATTACTCTGGATAAGTTTCTAATCTTCTAAATAAAAACCCGCGAGAAAAATTTAAAAAGCATTATGTTGGAATTTAAAGTAGCTTTCAGCAAAATCTTTTCTCGAATTATTTTTCGACTTTGGTTTCTAGTTAAAATTTTAATGAAAATAATAATAAAAATGCTGATAAAACTGCTGAATATTGGAAAGGAGCTTAAATGGTTTTGATTGATCCATTTTTATTGAAATGAACGGGAAAGCTTCACTCAAGGAAAAATAAATTTTGATGCCCCATCCAATTAATATAAGCACTACAAAAGTCTATATATTTTTCTTTTTGTAATCAAAAGAAATAAACTTTTGCGTTTTAAATAAAGTTCTTAAAATATATACTTTTACAAATCTTTGCTCATTTGATTTGGAAGCTAATTTGAAACGCGAAATAACACTGTATGCTTTGAGAACTATTACATAACTTTCAATGGTATAATTTTTTAAATTTGGTAAAACATTTACATTATTTTTTAAAACTATTTAAATATTTTTATATTTTTTTTTGTAATGGAACTTTATATTTTAGTTAAATCTTTTATTTTATTTTTATAACTCAAAACCTATTTATTAAAGGTATTAAATATTATAACTATTTTTAAGAAATCAGATTAATTTTTAAAAATATGCATGCTCAAGAAATTTCTGTAAAAGGAATTTTGGATGGATGAAGTAATTGTTTTCAAAATAGTGTGATAAAAATTAATTTATTAAAACAAATTAATTAACTATCAGCAAAAATAAAAAGGGATATATAAAGTTGATAGTACTTGTAAATTGATAAACATATAGCATTGTTATCATTATCAAAAATGGTGGTTGGATTATAAATTGTAAATTGAGGAAATACTTTTTTTTTTATATTTTTCTTCGTTATAAATTTTAATTAAATGTCTTATTTTATTTTTATAACTTAAAACCTATTTATTACTTAAATCTATTTTTTAAGAAATTAGAGTATTTTTTTTTAAAATATGCATGCTCAAGTTATTCCGATAAAATGGATTATTTGATGGATGAAATATCTGATTTTAAAAATAAAGTGATAAAAGTAATTTACTAAATGAATTTAATTAATTAGGAGTAAAAATAAAAAGAGATATATAAGTTGATAGTATTGTAAATTGATAAAAAAAATAACGTGACCGTAACGTCCCTCTCAAAAATGGTGGTTAGATTATAAATTATAAATTGATGAATACACACTGTTTTAAATTTTACTTCGTTATAATTTTCGTTATAAATTTTAATTAAATTTTTAATTTATTTTTATAACTCAAAACCTATTTATTATTTAAATATATTTATCTAAACCTATTTATTAAACCTATTGAATATTATATCTATTTTTTTAAGAAATTAGATTCATTCCTTTAAATATACAGGTTCAAGTTATTTCTGTAAAAGGAATTTTGGATGGATAAAATAACTGGTTTTCAAAATAAAAAAGATGAAAAATAATTAATTAAAATAATTTCAAATTTATAAAAAAATGGCTTCGTTATTCCTATCAAAACTGGTGGGTTGGATTATAAACAGTAAATTGAGGAAAGCACTACGGTTTTATATTTTTCTTCGTTATAAATTTGAAATTAACATTTTTCCTTGTGGTTATTTTAATTCTTCATCATGTTTTTAAAAAATGTTGTAGTTATTTTTAAATATAATTCTTTTTAATATTTAAGTTTTGTTCAATAATAGCAATAAGCGGTAAAATAATAAATTAGTTTAGAATGGTGAAAAAGAATAAATGTGCTATGAAGATAATTTTCAATTACATTAAGTCATATTATTTTTTTTTTTATATGAGAATATTTAAATTTTGTTCAAGCTCCTTTAAGTTACAAAGTGGATAATAATTTATCAAAGAATTTGTTATAAAAGTGTTACAATTATTTAAAAACCATCAAATATTCTGCTTTTATAAAAAAATTCCAACCAAAAAAAAAAAAAAAAAACACTTATTAGTGTAATTGGGGAATAAAAATCTGATTATGTAATCTCCAATCGAATAAGATGTACTGGTACTTATTTGATGAATAAATATCTTAGATATTAAAAATGATAAATGCATTACAAAAATATGTTTTATCTATGATATGTATTGACAAATTATTAAATTACAAGAATTGAAAAAGATAAGTTCATGATAAAAAACACAAAAATTATGCTTGCACAAAAAAAAAAAACGAAAATTTGCTTTTTCTTTCATTGCATATCAATTGCGTAGCTGTTAATTTATGTGATTGTAGCAAACAAATTGAATTAAGCATCTTGCACTAAAAACGATCTTTGCATTAGGAGGACAGTATATTTATTCATTAGCCAATTTTCCATCTTATAGAAGGGCAAACGGATCGATGAATTTTCAGGTTTGTTTAGATTCTTTCTGAATAGTAAAGATTGCTTCCAATTGCTTACGATCCAAAAATTATATTAAATGGCAAAAATTATAATAGCATTCTTAGCACTCTATATTCTTCAGTAAAAATTGCTAAAACCCACTTACACTAATCTTATCTTCTCCTTGGATTATTCTTAGGCAAATTGGTTTTTATCTTAAAAAAATCTTTTTTTATCTTTTATTTTAAAAACAATTATAGATAAATAAATTATACTTGATAATTTTAAATATTTGTTTTTAAAAAAATGCATTGTAACATATTTAAATTTTTATTATTTAGATTACTTGTATTAGTATATATTTTACAGCATACTATGGTAATAAAAATGTTTTTTATCTTTTATTTCACATTTGCTTTCTGTATATTTTATATGGAACTCATATTTTTGTATATCAAGAAACAAAACAATAATATATTATTTAGCATAAAAATATTCAGCCAGAATGAAATGAGAAGCACTGGAAGAGTTCAGAATGAAAATGTGTAAATACACTTTTAACATGTTAGGCTTGATGTTGAAATCGAACACAAGCAACATATGATAAGGAAAAGAGAGAAGACAATTCAAAATCACTGTGCTTGCAAACTAAAGATCTGAATCACTCTTGGCTGATTTACTAGAAAATTGGATTGATGGCACTTCAGCTTGTGTTGATGTTATTTTTGGACTGAATTTGCTTTAGAAAATCTCAATAAAAAGTTAACTTGAGCAAAATGATCACAAAAGGAAATTGAATTCTGAAATATGTAATGTCTTGTGACCTCTAATTCCAATTTTATTCTGCCAAAAGGATGAAAATTTGAGTATTGTGACTACAGATAATTGTTTATTAAACGTTTTACTGTTTATTCAAAGTTTGAATTAAAGAAGATTCAAAAAACAACATTTTAAAAAGCTCAACATTCTGTTTTTTATATCTCTTTAACATAATTTTTAATAATAATCATCTTTTATTTTTAAATATTGTCTATTCCATTGACCATTAGAAGATCTGATCCTAGTTATATGATTTTTTTGTATTATTCTAAAAATGTGAAAAATTAAAATTTTTCCCTGATAATTCCTATATTTTTTTTTTGTTTTTTTTTTTCCCTTTGAAAATTAGTTTTAAAATTATAATAAACAATTTTGTCTAGATGAATTTTTAGATTTTTTGTTTTGATACTATCTAAAATTTTTTTAAGATTTGATAAGTATCTACAGACATGCTGTTTAATAAAACTGTCAAAATTTTGAAAATTGTCTCTAGTATTAGGATTTACAACAGTATTAAATATTCATCAATGAATATTTTTGCATATTTTTATGGATGTTATACTTTTCACACTTGTTATTATTGTCGGTCAATGAATTCATTTTAAAGATATTTGAAAATTGGAAACTACTCTATATTCCCAGTATTACAAATATTGCAAGAAAGCTGATGTCAATAAAAAAGCTTAAAATAAAAAATAATAAAAAATCTGTCTTATGCTATTAAGGTAACAATACGTTGTTTCAATTTCTATTTTGCGGTGATGAGTATAGTTTTTTTAATTAATAATTTATCATATCATGTTTTATATGTAAATTCAAAGAAATTAAGAAAATAATCTAACATAATAAAAAAATCTTTAATAAATCTTTATTTTTAATTTATACTAAAACAACCACGTCTTAATATATTTACATACTTAAAACATTAATTCCAAACCAAATTAAAGATTTGTGTATCTTGTTATTAGAAGTACAGGTATAGAATGTGACTAGTTTACATTGTTATTGAATTGGAATTTTAAGTTTATATATTTAGAACATTCAGTAATTTTTAATTCCTACCATAAATATTCATGTAATAAAATTCATAGATACTCATTCATGATTTTTAAATTCATAATAAAATTCATAGATACTTATTCATGTTTTTAAAAATTCATAATAAAATTGTTAGATACTCATTCATGATTTTTTTAAATTCATAGATACAACTTGCCTATAAATGTAGCAAGCTTAAGAATAATGACATTTTAAAAATTTTGTTATCTTAAATTTATTTTCCTTATTAGTCAGTATATATTATGTATTTTACATCAGCATAAAATGAGTATGAAACAGATAATTTTTTCTACATCTATGGATCTTTAAAATGCATGTGTAAATGAGATAAATTAAACTTTGTAACGTTAAAAATTTCTGCACATAACAACTAAAAATTTCTCACTCTAAAATTTATTTTGAATATTAATACTAAAAATGTGTAATCATTTCCAAACTAAAATATTTTGAATCATTTAAAAAAATTACAAGCAATAAAAAAAAATTAAATAAAGATTATTTTCAGTTTTTGATTTTATATCAACTAAATAATATATATTTGATGCAAAACGTTTAATACAGTATAAGATGTAATACTTAATTTAAAATACGTTAGAGTTACTAGGAATTTTAAAAAAAAATATTACCTATCACTATCTGTAAAAAGTATCATTAAAAAATTTTAAAAAACAAGTATCTATTTTCTAAAAAAAAAAGAGTAGAAATTTCACACGAGTTATTAGCATAAATACAAAAATTAACAAAAAATAGCTGCCATATCCAAAGCTATTCATCTATTATTCAATTCTACTAATTCTGTAAATTTAATTTCAGTATAAAAATTAAAAAATAAACGAACTATTAAAAAATAAGTAGTTATACAATAAAATATTAAAATCTATATGAAAAAAATTATAAAAAAAAAAGTTTTCATAATTTTCTTTTAATTTTTAGTTTTACTTGAAAAAATAAATAAATACTGTTAATCATTTATATTACAAAAAAATTTACTTTCCGTTAAAATGATAATAAAAAGTTGACGTTTAAATTTTTATGCCAAAAATCACAAGTTATATAATACTTCAAATGAAAAAGGGAACTTTAATTTAAAAACGATTTTATTATTCAAAATGTGTGCAGACCAAAGCTTTCTTTGCAGACAAAATTTAAATTAGTTTTAAATAATTTATTTTCTCCATGAAAAATGTACTGTGAAAAACAACAACTCATTTTTAAAAAAAATATTTTTTTCAAACTTCATAAACTAAATTTAATTAAACATGCTTTCAAGCGGATTTATAAAATTGCTTAAAAATTTTAATTTATCTTTACATGTTTTTTTTTTACATGTAACCAAGACATTGACAATATTTTATAATTATTTAAAGTGAATATTTATGTCGTGTTTTCTGACACGAATTAAATTAAATGAATTATTTTATTTGATTTCTTATGTTTCGTAATGTGCATCCATAATCAACAATATATCAATATTGATTACTTTAGGAAAAAAAAATAAAATAGGAGAAATGTAATTAATTTGTTCTGAAAAACATCCCATTTTATAACAATAATTAAATTTTTTTTTCCTTATTAGTTTCAGAACACAATGTTGGTTCCAACAGCAATTATTCAAATTCTTTTTTTTAATATTTTTTTTTCTAATTAGTTACATTCTTTTTTAACGTTTACGTTTATTTCTAAAAAAAAAGAAAAAAATATTACTGATGTAATAAATATTCTGAATAAAAATGTGTATTAAAAAAAAAAAAAAAGAATTATATTCCATATCAACAAAGAGTAAAAATTGTGCAAGAAATAAAACTGAAATATTATTAATGAATACATAAAACACATCAAATATACAACATTAAATAACTAAAAGATATTTTTTTTTCTATTACACATAAAATTTCACTAATACATTCAAATTTTATAATATTGCACAAAAAGTTATTATTTTACATAATTTTTATTTTTTATTCAAAATAATTATTTTTAATGATAAATAATAATAATAATAATCGTTTAATAATAATTTAATGAATTCTTTTTATTTCAAATTATGTAAATCGTGATTTTCTCGTTTAAATGTATAATAATTAATAAGACAACTTAATAATTATATAAATTTATAAATATTTAAAAAAATTGTGCTTGAAATTTGTGAAGTTAATTTTGGAAATAAGAAAAAAAATATTTAATAACTGTCCATTTTCAACTGCATGTTATTAAATGATCCTTTTTGAAGCATAATATAAATTTTCTTTACAAACTCGTTTGCTTTTACTGAAACAATTTATCTGCATTATATTAAAATGTAATAACAAATGCAAATTAAAATTTTTTTGTTCGAAAATTAATGAAAAACAAATTGGCAATATATTTTTAAATTTCAAAGTTATATATATATATATATATATATATATATATATAAAATATAAATTACAAATTTATTTCTCCAGATTCCAATATTTCATTATAGTTTTCCTTTAATCATAATATGAACAAACTATATTAATTTAAAATTAAAAAATGTATTTTTATTATAAATTATAAAATATCCTTTTCCTATGTTAGCAAAGATTCATGTTTCATTTTGTTGATATTGCATTTTCTTGTTGTTTTACATATTGTACACTCAGACAAATATGTACACTCAGTTATAAATCCCTTGAAAGAACGGAGATTAATCCAGTTTCAGATGAAAGTTAAGATTTTGGTTTCTTTTTTTGTTCATTATTTTAACTTTTGCGGTAGTATAAAATTAAATATTTATTGATCAATTAGAAAGTTTAGTGGTATGTCTGAAATTCGTACCAATTTAGAAAGAATATTGTCCCAAATATCTCTGTCTAGCTAATTGAACTAAAATCTTGTATTTTCTTAATTAACAACTTACTGAAATTGTACATTTTTATATAAATAATTCTATCTCAATTAATTACAAATTATGTGTATGCTGAATCGTATTAATAAGAACTGCTTTATTTTTCATTACAGTAAACCAATGATCCAATACAAAATAAAGAAAAAATAGATTATTAGAAGAAATAGTTTTTATTATGCATTCTGAAATAAAAACATTTATATAGATTACAGAAAAAGTTTATAATCTTGTTAACACATTTCGTAATTACCTGTTGTAATTCTATTTTTGTCAAAGGGGCAATTTCTATGCTGTAATCTATTTAAAGGTTGGCATTTTGCACTTTGTAAATCACTGAAAAAATACTATTTTTAATGCTTAATTATTGCAATATTCTAGCCATATGGTATGTTATGTAGTAAACTAAAAAGAAAACAACTGCAAAAATTTCAGTATAATTAGCAATGTAACATCTGTTATACATTATCAAATGCAATACAGGAAAAAATCCAAAGGTGCTACAAGTAATATACATTTTAATTGCTTAACTTCATTAATGTTATTATGAAAAATAATTTGAATATTTTATAGAATACTTCTCTGTAGACATCAATAACTTTTAATGCTATCAAATTTCACATAATACATTTAAGAGCAAAATAAAAATAAAAATTATGTAATTAAATGTTTTATTGACATATTACTTATTGGCATACAATTAATATTTTTCAATCAGAAAACGTACAATTTTAGATTGTAATAAATGTGTAAAATATTTGTTTATTTCAATGTTGTACACGGTATTATTCAGCTCAGGAAGTGATAAATCCTTTGCCAATTTGAGTCAATGTGTGAAAGACCCATGGTCTAATGATATGTACACTACTGGCCATTAAAGTTGCTACACCAGGAAGAAATAAAAGCAAGTAAATAAAAAAAAAAAAAAATTAAAGTCAATTCCTATTTTTTCACCATATTGCAGAAAGTCCTTTATAAATAATTTTCATTCATTTTTTAAGTTTACCTGGCGCCATCTATCGATAGATACATGCAACTTAAATCTAAAAAAAATATAATTAATTAATTAAATTTAATTAGTGAATTAATATTCGAAAAAAAACTGTATTAACATCAAGTGTCATCCACTATAAGTTCAAAAAATGTATTTGAACTGGAGTGGATGAATACAAAGTATTTTATGAACGATTGAAAATTTTAACAAGATATATATAGGGAGAGTGTGAGCTAATAGAAGGAATTAAATAAGAAAAGGATTTTTATTGGGCAAATATATTATACTGGATATAACAAGTAATTAAATTTTCACGAAATTTGGGTGCATAGATTCTGAAAAATCAGTACCCAGAACAACCCTCTCTGGCAGTATTAACAGCACTTATACGCCTGGGCATTTAGTCAAACAGAGATTGAATGGCATGTACAGGTACAGACGCCCTTACAGCTTCAACACGATGCCACAGCTCATCAACCGTAGTGACTGGCGTATGGTGGCGAGCCAGTCATTCGGCAATCATGGAGCAGATGTTTTCTATTGGCGAGAGATCTGGTGAACGTGCAGGCCAGGGCAACATTCGAACATTTTCCGTATCAAGGAAGGTCCGTACAATACCGGAAATATGCAGTCGTGCATTATCCTGTTGAAATTTAGGGTTTCGCAGGGCTCGAATAAAAGGTAGAGCCACGGGCCATAACGCACCAGAAATGTAACGTGCACTGTTCAAAGTGCCGTCAATGCGGACACGCAAAGTGCCGTCAATGCTATCACAGCACCTTCTCCCTGTCGTTTAAATTTTGCGTCTGTATGTCGCCTTCTTGGTGTAGCAATTTTAATGGCGTGTACTAAGGCTACCGATTACTAAGGTAAGATACCGATTACTAAGGCTTTTCCCCGGAACAATATAAATACATGTGATTTCTTTGAGGAAAAATAGCAGCTCCTTAAAATATAGTGTAGTATAAAACTATTCAAAACTGCATGTCTGCAATGTTTGATTAGTTATTGAGACATAAACAATTTAAACATTTTCATATTCTCTTTTAGCAACATTTAACATACTAACACCATCCATAAAACAAGTCTAAAATTCCCTTTATGATAAATCTATTCACTTGTATATTTTTACAAATATTTTTACTTTTAAATTTCCATTCCAGGAAATTGATATCACACAAAATACAAATATTTTCTATTGATGATTAAGATAATTAAAAGCATTGACAAATTTAATATTTCTGGCTGTTATAACTCATCAGTAATTTATTGTTCCACGTTCAGTTAACATTCTTTTAAATGCTATATAAAAATATAGATGTAATTTTTTTATAAAAATTGATCCATCCAAAACTTATTCATTTACTACCTAAATGAGCGTGATCTAGATATTTTAAATGAATTTAATAATATAGACCATAAAAACCGTAAATAAAATTTCGTCACTTTAAATTTTTAAAATAATTTATTTAATGACATTAAACATTTAAATATTTAAAAGAAATAAAAAAAAAAATTGTCAAACTAAAATTTAAAACTAATTTCAAAAATTTAAAAACGTGATAAAAGTATAAATTATTTGATAAAATAAACTGCCTGAAGTATTAAATGAAAAAAATTACAATTTAAATTAATTCAACTCTATTCCCCGCCAAAAAAAATATTCGTTTTGTATTTCCACACATAATGTTCTCATATTAGTTAAACACAAATTTAGTTGAAAAATAATTACTTGATATTTTATAAGCCTTTGTTAAAAAAAAGAGGAAAATATTTATATGAGAGTTTGCCTTAACATGCAATTTAGAATTGGTAATAACTAAAATAAAAACTACATTGATTTTTCTGAATTATTTTCAACAACGAGAATTTAAAAAAAAAATTCTTGAGTTTGAAAGTTTTCTAATTAAGTCCTTAAGATATTTTAACAATGAACAGGATTGACACCAAAATAAACTTTACGAATTTTAAGAAATAAGATATTAATCTGATTATGATTACGAATCAAACTTAAACCATTATCATTAAATACATATATATCATTAGCATTATATTTTACAATAAATGAGTTTATTAAGCTGTATCCATTATATTTAATATGATATTCAACCTTTTTTATTAGGAAGATTAGAATTCCTTAAAATTATTCCTGTCGTATTTCAGATGAAAAGATAATAAATGAAACTGCACTTCTATTATTAAATTAACATTCCTAAACAAATAATCTGTATGCTTTGAAACTCATTTCTAGATGGCGCTTCAGTCAGGACTAATAAACGACGTGGAAAGATGTGATCTTTTCTTTTATAAAGGGTTGTTGCAAGCAACTAAATTGAGAACTCCTGTTGTTCCTTTCCCTTCATTTAAAAAGAAATCAGCATGAAGCGCTATTGATCTTTTTTCTTATCTTTCAAAAAAGAAATATTAATAAAAATGTCACCGCACGCCTTTTCTGTACTTGAATAGAAGATTCCGTGTTGTCAAAATTTAAAAATTGAGATTTTTCATTTTGAGGTCTGGATTTGCATTCTCTTAATGAAATTTCACCATCTTGAAAGGGAAGCAAAATCAACTCTTGCTGAGTTCCAGTTTTCTTATCTCCTTTATTCATAGGTTCCAACGTTTTAAACCTCGACTCAACAAAGAGTTTAATATAGTATGCTTTCCTAAAACAAAATTATTATTGAATTTAAAACGCAACAGCATTATTGAGATTGTCTTTTATTATAAATTACAAATTATAAAAATATTTTCTTTAAAGTTATGAATGTTTTGGATAAACGGAAGCCTTAAACTCAATGCATATAGTACTGAAATCAATGAAGAAAATTAAATAACTTGATACACGTAATATCCATATTTTTTGTGTGCTGAAAAAAAAAAATATTTAATGCTTGTTATGACGAAAATGCTTAAAAATGGAAAAATTCAACTTTATTTCCAATATTTTTAAAACAAATAATACTATTTCTTTTTTAAATTAGTCCCAAATATGCTAATCACAGCTATTAAAAAGTTTTTCTCGTAAATTAGTAATTTTAAATAACTAGTGAATTTTGAAATTTGGGAAAATCAATGTTAGACCATCTATAATTAACTCTTGTATAGGCCAGATGTGATATGTTAAATCTTATTACAATATGTTCCTCCATTAAAACTCAAAATGCTGGTGCTGTGCTGCCAAAACCAACGGTGACATCTGCGAGCATTTCATACCAAATCTCTTTGTAATTCAAATGCTTGCAGCTTAGCAAACATTGTTAATTTCGCTAATATTGAATCTAACTTCTCTTACTAACTGCCACCACAGAGACGAATGATATATGGTCAAATGCAAGGTGTTGTATAAGAAAAAATACTGTACCGTTAATATAAATAGTTTTTCAGTTAATGTTATGAAAAATAGCCTTTTAAACTAATGAAATATGTTAGATACTGGCGTTAATATAAATAGTTTAAAAAACACAGAGTTTTTATGAAACTATGATTCACAAATTTTTGCATAATACATTTGAAGATAAGGAGTCAAAATATTACTTTAAATTGGGTAGTTAAGTTAACTATTTTTAATTTTAATTTATTTTATTTTTTAATTTTTACTAATGCTTCTTATAAAGAAGCCCCATCACATTTTAGACTGAGTCTTATATTATAATATTTGATTAAATTACAATGTCCTTGGGAATAACTTACATAATTAGTAACATAACATACATATTTAGTAACATAGTTAATCATTATTGAATTTTAAAAATAATTGAAAACCTATTATCTGGATATTTAATATAATATTCTTTAATTTTCACTATATATATATATATATTTTTCCATATACACACTTTTATTATATTTTCTCTTTTAAAATTATTCACATTTGTTTAGATTAATTAGAATATTAGGCTATTAGAGAAAAAAAGTTGAAAAACTCATAACACGATTTAATTTTCAGAAGACAACAGTACTCGATTTAGATGGTTGAACTCCATTATTTAAACTTAATATTTTTTTATTGAAAAAAAATTTATTTTATGTGAAGATGAATTAAAAAATAAGACTTTCAACAAAACTATGTATCGTATATAAAATTATCAGCCATTCATCGTATATTTATATATCAAATATTTATTTCATATATATATTTTAAAAACTTTTGTTAGCATATTCGAGAATTTCCTTAACTTGTGTTTTTAAATCTTTGAATTTTAGTTATCATTTCACCAAATAATGTATCATTTCAAACCATTAGACAATTAAAATCATTGAAAGCTGATCTATGCATTATTAATCATAAAATGTGTCATAGTTTTAATAACAAAAATTAAATTTAGAGTTTAACAGCTTCCATATGAATACAATCGTCTTATTGACTGGACTTTTTGTGGTTTTTCTTCTATTAATTACAATGACATAGTTACATTTACATAGTTACTGAATTAAATAAGAAATCGAGAATAATTGTACTGATAATTGTAACTAACACCCATTAACAATAAGATTGCACAGATTATATAAAATTAATATATTTTCAGAGATATGATATCTATATTAAATCCGTTTTAGTAAGTGAAGATCAATACATTATTTTTTATTTTTTGTATAATGCATTTTTTCCTTCGTTTCACTGATGCATTTTTGATGCATTGATGATGACTACTGCATTTTTTTCCTTCGATACACAAGACAACATGAATCAACAAATTTTAATTAATTTATGATTACAAAAAATATTACTGATACATCAATCAATGATGTTTCTAGAAATTCGGAATCAGTGGAATTTTTAAAAGGAAACAGCAGCTAGAAACGGCAATATTTCTCACCTGTCCATGAAAGGTTATCTCAAGCACTCTCCAGTGACAATTTAATCATCGTAGTCTTTAATTCCTTGTAACTCACTCATTACCAATGTGATAAAAAATGAATCATAAAAATGAACTGAAAAATGATGAAATGTTTAAATATTCTAGCTTAAATTCTCTAGTCTTAAATAGTTTGATTTAAATTAAAACATTAATTTGGCTATTTCTTCTAAAATTATAATATATATATATATATTAATTTCTTCTAAAATAATAAATATATATATATATATATTAATTCTTCTAAAATTAATAATATATATATATATTAATTTCTTAAAATTTAAATATATAAAATATAATATTAATTTCTTCTAAAATTATATATATACATATATATATATTTATAATTGAATCAAAACAAATTAAATAATGTTTTAGTCTGGGAATTATCTGTCTTATGATTACGGGCTATTTTAAAGAAATTAGTAAAATATCTTACCATAATGGAGTAAACACCCACAGTCAATTAGGTCTTGCGTCATCAGAGTTGATTGACCTTGTTTTTGAAAGCATTGACAGTTAAAATCTGGTATCAGCAAGAGATTCGAAATTGGGCCAGATTTAATAAATAAAACTTTTAAATATAAAAACATTTCCACTGATATTATGAGACATCTTTAAAATTTCAAAATAAAAATAAGGAATGGTTAAAAAATTAAATCATTCCAGTGTAAGAGACAGATGAAATCAAAAAGTAAAAAAGAAACAAATAAAAACTAGTGCATTATTGTCTGTATTGCACGAGCAAATTGCACAGCAAATGGCAGAGAAATTGAATGTTTAGTATATTCTTTATATAATACAAAATGATTTGAAGACCATGAAATCTGAAAGTAAGACTTGCATCGCAGACAGAAAAATAAAAGCTCCACCTAAAGGTAATATCTTTAGAATTTCTACATGAAACAATTTGAAAACATAGTAATAGTTATTAAATATTGCTTTTGGTCTAAAAATAAAAACTTAAGCTATTTACAAAAGAACTAGCTCACGGAACTTACACGCCAGTGAACAAATGTAATATTCAGCCCATATGAAATAAAATGCTTTCAACCTAACTTAAGATTTACTTACAGTCATGGAAATTCAGTGAAAGAGAATGCAATGGTGTTTGTTCTGCATTTCAATTCTTAGAAGAAGGAACGCTGAGTCGTAAAATTCAAACTGGGGGATATATTTCGAGGAATAACTCATCTGTCCTTCTTTCGGACATGTTCGGGTGGACATTTCGAAAACAAGAACAAAATGTTACATAATGCAGTCGAAATGGTTATTTTGACCTGCTTTACATGTTATTTCAATTATACTTATAGTAAAGTTTACGTTTTTCATATGGAATTCAAAACATGATTTGGATGGTTGAAGCAATACGAAATATGAAATGAGCGTTTGGCTCATAAAATAAATATTTTTTTTCAATCAATTTGTAAAAATGAAGAAACATTATATCAAAAAGTATGAGTAGATGTTTTTATTATTGAACAATGCATATCTTTAACCTGTATATATTTTATATTTCTTATACATCATCAGCAGTGGTGCAACAGCCCCAAAGTGGGCCAAGGCCCTCTGCCTGGTGGTAGATTTTGGACGAGAGATGTTTTTCTTTTTACAGGGGTAGGGTTGTCATCCCAAAGCCTTAGAGTCATATTAGACCGGAACCTATGGTTTAAAATGGATTCGAACCACTACAAGCATTCATGCCACCTCCGGGACTCGAATCGAAATTTGTGGCACCGAGCGCCACAGCGCCAATCACTCGGACATCAGACCCCTTTCTTATTCATCTTTTTTTAATTATATATTCTTAAGCAAAAAAGTAAATAAGCAAACTTTATTAATATCTTGCAAGTTTAATTAATTTACTAATATAAAAAGTTTCATAAAATATTGCTGCTATTTCCAACAAATAATTAAATAATTTGACTAAGTTATAAAAATAAAATGAAAAATTCAAAGTAATTTGTCAATCAATTCGTTGCAGTTATTTTGTTTTGAATATTAATATTTATAAAAATAAGAATATTAAAAATTAAAATTTATGTTTTTAAGTTTAAAAATGTTAAATTAAATTAATAATAATGTTAATGTTAAATGTTAAGTTTAAAATTTGTTTGAAAATATCTTTTGTGGATTTTAGAGAGTTATTTAAAACTAGCAACGTATATATATATATATATATATTCGAATACCGTTATAAAAGGGTAATATGAAAAAAATAAATTCAAAATTTAAAAAAAAAACAACTAAAAATGTACATCATTTCTCTTTAAATACAATAATAAATCTTTTGGTACTTAATAACACTTAAAAAAAAAAAAAAAAAGAATTTTTATTAAAGTCTTAAACATTAAGCTGAAAAATTAAATAAACTGAAATTATTAAAAATTAAATTAACTCATTGAACTATAAATAACAATATAATGTAACTTTTGGCTATATTATCAATAATTTATGCTTTAAATATTTGACTTCAAAACCAAAAGCATCTTGCACCTTCTTATAAAATTAATATTGTAAGTTGGAAAGTTGAATTTTTTAAAATCGTGCATTAATATTTTGAGCAATAACTTATTAGATAATTGTTTACAAGATTCATTTTATCTTTTTATTTTTTTATTAATCTATAACATTCTCAATTTAATTAAATTATCAATTATGATTACATAAATGTGTTATATTAATAAAACAACGAACATTCTTCAAATACTAACGCATGGATATTACATTTTCTCAATATTTCATAAACATTTTTATATGTCATTTATCAATTAAAGTTTAATTAACTATACAATAGTTGAAATATATCGATATTTCTACCTACACAAAATATAGAATAATTAGCAGGAATAGAAAAAAAAAATGGAAGAAATAGTGCTTATTAATTACGCTTAATTGGTAGTTATTGAAAGTATCATATATAATGGTAGCATTAATTAATTAAAAATGTATAATTAGACATGTTTACATATTTGAAATTTAATTACAATTACAGATTTTTTTACTATTCTTATGATCTTTATCTGTTAAATGATACCAATATTATTCCGATATATTTTCCTATATATAAGTAATACATATTATACAGAGTAAAAGAAATCTCATAATATACGACTATACAATTTATTCACATAATAATATTCATGACAAATAACATAATCAAATATTGCGTTCACTTAATATACTATACAAATATACTATGAATTCCTTTTTCAATTTTTTTTTGAGACAGCTTCAAAGGAATATTTGAAGACTAGAACCCAAAACATGATTGGTTTCAGCAGTACACAATTTTTGGTATATGAAAGTTATGCGGGATAAATTGTATAATTTAAGACAAAGAATGTTTAAAATATATATATGAAATCAGTAACTTGACATTTTTTTAATATAAAATGTTCCTCTTTTTATGTTCCTTTTTTTTTTTTATAAAATTTTCTTCTTTTTTTTAATATAAAATATAAAAGACGCACAAATTGAAAATTATTTATAAAATCGAAATACATGATACCAAAAATGAAACCATTATTATACATAAAAACAATGTAATAATCAAAAATGACTAAATATACTTACTCTGAAAAATATAATGAATTCTTTAAAATTTCAATATTTTTTTTAAATATTTTTCAAGGTTGAATTTAATTTTTATATTTTGCATAAAAAAGAAATGTTTTTAAAAAAAAAAAATGGATACATTTTTCAATACACTATTGTTATTTTAGATACCTTTTTTTTCAGTTTAAATATTTCACAAAATATTCAGCACTGCATATTAAAACTGTACTCGTTATTATTAAAAACTTTACTTTCTCGACAAAAAAATGAAAACCCTTAGCAATTTTTTAAATTATAATTAGATTTTCACGTAAATGGTATCGTTTGAAATGGTTCAAATATGACTAATTTATGATGCAATCAGCGGATTAAAAATTCATTAAAAAATTTAACGACTCGAAATTTTTCCCTTACAGAAACCAAGATTTTTAGCGCTATATGTTCAGTGTGTGAAAATATTATACCCACCAATTTTTGTGACAAAAATGCCATAATTTTTATATTTGCTGAAATGTGCCAGTATCAATAATAAATATTTTCAGTCAGTAATTGAATAATAAGTTACTGTCTTTTTGTTATAATTACCAAAAAAGTTGATTTTAATGAAATGAATTTTAAAAATGAAAAATAAAATTCAATTATTTGTTTAACTAATAATAATTTTACTGCTTTATTATTTTTTCGCAATTACAGAATTTATAGTAAATAAAATCTTTATCGATACCTATTATGAGCGATGAATTGATAAAATGTCTTTTGAGAGTGCCCTATAAAATTATGCCTATTTTTTTGTAGGCGTTTAATTTTTGTAAGCCAGTCACATTAAATAGTTAACATTGAAAATTGTTATCTCCTTTTATTTTAACATATTAACATTAAGCTTTAATTCAAAGCAAGTATTCTTATTTTAAATTCAATCCATCCGTTGTTGTGAGCAAACATCATAAGGAATGCAAATAAACAGCAATTATACCTAAAAAGTCTTTCAGGTGGGATTAATCGTATGAGTAAAATGAAAACAATAGCTGATAAAAAGCTTAGATCACATAGCTTAAATATTTATATATTAAATGTTGACATTTTTTTTTTTTTTAATATTTCGAAAATGTAGCCTGAAATAATCCTTTTTCAACCAAATTAATAAGTAAAATGGATTAATTCTGTTTATTGAACTGGCAATATCAGATCATATCTAAATAAGTATATGGAATGCTGAAATAAATGCTCATTGCATATTATTGATAAATGTATGAAAATATTGTTGTTGTCGTGTATCTCATGGAAGGAGGGAAGAGCGGTGCAACTTCTGTTCTGATGGAGCGCCTGTAGATAGAAGTCTGACTTCCACTCCGTGACGCTCTTACAGTCATATGAGACGGACCTACGGCTTAAAGTGGATTCCGAACCACTACAAACATCCATGGCATTGCCGGAACTCGAACCTGAAACCTGTGGCACCGAGCGCCAGAGCGCCAGACACACGGCCATTCAGGCCCATGAAAATATTGTGAATTATATATAAAAATCAATTAAATGCATTTTAAGAAAACTAAATTATACTGTACACATAGCAAAGACACACGCAGTAATGTTTGAAGAAAAAAATATTCGAATAAATTTAGTAAAGTAAATGATTAATTAATTTTTATTAAATAATTTATTTAAAGCATGAAATAGGCACATTAAAATTGGGCTTTTTTAAATTTTAATTTATTATTATTTTATGAAATCAAGTTACGACAATTTTCGTTTCAGAAAAATATAGAATTATTTTTTAAATGAACTAATTATTTAAAAATGAGAGAAATCTGTTTCATTGCATAAAATATTCAATAAAAAAAGTAAAATTTTTATAACAATTTGAAACAAATTCATATCTTAAGCCCCCTAGAAAATTTAAGGAGTTATGATTCTGTTTTTATTTCTATAACTGTATTAATAGTTTAATGTTTTATTTTTTTAAATATTCACTGAAAATTAAATAAAAATTATGTTTTTATTTTTGTAGAAATATGTCCTTTGGACTGATGCAAAAATTTAAAAATATATATTATTTTGTACCCTAGATATCGCCTCATTAAGCGAAAGTCTCTTTAAACATTAGGAAAATCAATTTTTGAATCCCTATATCTCCAAAGTTTTTATTCAAATCTCTACAAATTTCATCCTGCTGAGGTTATTGCGTTAATTTTTGTATTCGTTATTTTAAAATTCCAATCATTAATTAATTCCATTAATTTTGTTAATCAAATGCATTGCACTATAAGTTAGTTCCTTCGAGCCATTTCCAATGGCACCACTTAAGTGAATATTTTATGATATTTACAAATTAATTAAGGGTGTCCCATTTTTTTAGCCGACCATACATATTCCAGAATTAATTACATATAAATACCTTTCAGATTTAATTACCTTCTCAAGCAACAGTATAAATAATATATTACGATATTTATATAATTTTGCAAATGTAATAAGATTGCAATAAATTTATATCTGAATATCTTGAAATATTTAGTTTTGTTTGAAATGGTATATGATATATAAAAATATAATGTTATGTCTACAAAAAGTATTGACTAAAATAGTTATGCCTATAATGTTAGATCTCTAAAAATATAATGTTAAACCCAAATAGTTTTAACGAAAATAAAAGTAAAAAAAGTATATTTTTATACAAAAAAATTTTTATGTCTAGACACCACCAAATTGAAAATTGGATGCATTTAATAACTTTCGAAATTTTAGTTAGATCTTTAGTAAAATGGTATCATTTATAATGATTAACAGGAATACAGCGTAGTTGGTTGACAAAGTTGATTAACATGGTGAATTAACTGCTAAATCCAAATGTTCTACAATGGATCCTCAGATCTTTATAGTAATCGATTCTATATGATAAAATTAGTGCATAAAAATATTTTGTAATCTTATTGATTTTCCAATGTTGAATGAAATTTTTTCGTCTAATGCACTATGTATGGTAATATTATACCCTCAAGAGCCAAACATTATGACCACCTGTCAATAACAAGTTGGCCCACCTTTGGCGCGCAACACAGCTTCAACCCGCCTTGGCATGAATGCCACAAGTCCTTGGTCTTGATGGCCGGGAGACAGATTGTACCAAGAAGTTTAAGGCAACTTGTCATGCAAATCCGAAAACAGATATTGCGAATTGGTGGTTTTTGAACTCTGAGCTGTCGTCCCAGGATATCCCAAATGTGTTCTATCGGATTGAGATCGTGAGTTAGGGCATGGACCAGGACATTAACTGGAATTCACACGTTTGCTGCGTAGCCCCATATCCCCAGTGTCCGCTGAACAGTGTGCATTCCGATACTATTCTACGTTTGTCCTGCACTGCATTGGGCTGTCAGCTGAGCCATTGCCTGGCTCCGATTTTTGCTTCACCATGCGAACAAATGCCACAACCTTTTCTTTGATAGCTTTAATTAATATAAAGTGTGGACGTCCAACACCATGTCGTCTACTGCTGGTTTCACCGTCATCCATCCACTTTGCATAAGTACTAACAGCTGTAGATCGAACAACCCACGAGTCGTGCAGTTTCGAAATACTTGTTCCGAGCCTTCGAGCCATTACAATCTGCCCTCTATCAAAGTCGCTTAGATCCGTAGCCTTTCCCATCACACACAGAAGTAAGTGAAAGAATGATTCTTCAGACTCTCCAGCAGCAATTAAATACCACTTCCACCTGATCACGTGCCTTCCACGTCATCCTGGCAAGTTCATTGCAAAATGTAGGGGTGGTCATAATGTTTTGGCTCTTGAGTGTATAGTTATCTTTTATGTTTAATTTTGTGTCAATCAAAATATTTAAAAAAATGAAAACATCATTTTAGTAATCATTGTTTGTGAATATTTCCAGAAAAATAGTATAGTTAAAGTATAGTATAGTATAGGATAGTTATAGTCAACATAGTAATAAAAATAACAATATTATAGTTAACATAATAATATATAATACATATATACTAGTATTGTTAACATAACTATAAAAATAGTATAGTTATGGAAAAATTAATAAATATTTTTTTTTTTTTCGCTTTTGGCTTTTTAGTATTGTCAACTCAAAAGATATATTCATTCGTTCGGAAATTAAAATGAAAAGTTTACGAGATTACAAGAAAAACGTCAATCAGGAACCTATTTCCAAATGTAAAATAATTAAAATCTTTTTTTTCCCCGCAAACTATTCTATTCTGATGCCGATGTGATCAAATTTGAAAAGCGGTAAGTTAAAAAAAAATAATTAAATTCGTTTGCTTTCAGTTTTTCATCATTTTAATTAAATTTTTTATTGATTCAACAGGATTTTGTCGTTTCAAAAGAATATTTATTATGGTCTTTTGAAAAATAATTGATTTCTATATTTTTCGGAAATAAAAAAAAAAATATTTTAATTTTACTTCTTAGATATACATAAATTATAAAAATACATCATCATAATGGATACTTCATGCTTTAAATACATTTTTAAAATAAAATATTAGTAAACCATTTGCTTTAGTAATTATTGTATTTTCTTTAAGTACATTATTGTATTTTCTTTAAGTAAAAAGTTTGAAGTTCTCTTAATTAATATAAAGTTGGTTGGTCTTAACGTAAGAAAAATAATAAAACAAATTTGTAAATTACGTTAAGAAAACATTAAAATAATCTTTAAAACAGTTCAGTGATTTTTGCGCAGTACTTCAATTTCCTTTTTTTTTCTAATATGCATGTAATTTATTTTTTTATATGCAAATCAAAATATATTCACGCTTTTTTTTCCAATAATATGCATATTGATTTTAATGTATTATGTGAAAGATATGATCTGAATGCACACTGTAATTTTATTTGTTACGTACTGTTGAAATATTGATTATTGAATTTATTCCTTAATTGTTGAAATATTAAGGAATATTTCAAAATCATAATTCGGAAAATTTTGAAACAAATTAAATAAAAAATTAACATACACTATATTTTTGGTAAAATCTATATATTTACACAATGTTTCCATTTCTCAATGTCAATGTTCCACTTACACTTATGTTGGGGTTTTATTCAACTACAAGCAACTATATTTTTTTATTTATTTTATTTTTTTTTTGTGTAACGATCCAGTTTAAAATTGTTGTAGTAAAGCAATAAGTAAAACATAGTGTTCAAAAGAATTAGATATTGTGAATTAGGTATGAAATAACCATATAATCGACAACTTTTTAACAAAAATGAAATAGAAATTAAAAAGGTGATTTACAACGTTAACAATGTTGGAATATGCCAATTCTTTCTGTGAATTCGAAAACCAAGTGTTTATATATGAAGTGAAAAGCAATCTACATCTTTCCTTCCATAGACGAAATTCAAAACAGTGAATGTTTTTGTAACAATGACTACGATGTCTCAGCAAGATGAATTAGCTGAATCGGTAACCTAGAGAGTCATCAGTCGTATAAGAAGGGTCAAACGGAATGAGTTATAAAGGAAGAGTTAGAAGTTTCTCATAGTGTCTTTTTTTAAACTATGGAATTGGTTTTGGAAATTGGAAATATTTGCCAAAGATCGAGACGTCATAAGAGTGCATTACAACAACGCAAAATGAGGATCGGTATTTAACATTAACAGCCAGAAGAAGCCTCAATATGATCTCAAGTTTCTGATAACAGCACCTTTGACTCAGATTGCTTGAAACCGACTTTTACCATGTGAGTTTGCAGGCTCACTGACCTATGGTTTGTGTTCCGTTAAAACAACACCACCCCCTTGCAGGAAATGAGCATAGGAACATCTAAGATGATAAAGCGATGAGTAGAGCAACATGCTATTCATGGCAGGTCTCGCTATAGTGTATAGCATGACAATCGGAAGATTTTTATCTGGAGAGAACCTGGAACATGAAATACTCCTGCATTTGGGAAGGAAAGTATTCGATTTGTCGGATACAGAGTGATTGTCTGGGCCGACATTTCTATCAATGGCCCCATCGGCCTGCACATTAACAGAAATGGAGCACATACGACTCAGCGATTTAGGGATGAGATCCTCAGATCTATTGTGGTCCTTTACGCTGCAGAAATCGGGGAGGAATTCATTCTCATGAATGATAACCTCGGCCACATTGTACTGAGCTGGACGGCAATTTCCTTTTCGACGAAGGAATCCTTCGAATGAATTAGTCATCAAATTCCCCAGACATAACTCAATAAAAATGCTTGGGACATTCTAGGAGAAGAGTTTCTAGTTGCCTATCATTCCCAAAAACAATTCAGCAGTTGAAAAGCTCTCTGCTACAGGAGTGAGAGAGATTACCACTGTCCCGCTTTTGATAACCTCATAGACACAGTAGATGTATGACAAGGCATTCAGTCAGGGAAACCATACACACTATTAAAACTCCTTTGTATCCAAGAAATCACATTTTTTTGTTATAATATGCAAGAATTGGGAAAATTTTGTTTATGGATAAATATAGTCAACAAAATTTAATTATCCATGCTTCTTTTCGCATATCTTACAACACCTATACATCATATATCAGTCAACAAAACATTTTTCTCATCTGCAATTAAAATCCAAAATCGTAATAGGCCTTGTAATTTTGAGCAGTGTAAATATATAAGCAAATAAAAAATACATATTTATATACATTGCTAAATATTTTACAATGAAATACATATTTATTAGATAACATATTTATTAGATAAAGTAGCATAATATCTGCAGAAATTTTAAATAAAATATTACGATTAATGAAATTCTTCAAATTTCTGATTTATGTTAATGTTTTAAAAATTTAAAATTTTTTTATTAGGAATAAGGACATTTTTTTTTTGCTGAAGAATTAATAATTAATTCCTCTTTCTTGTATAATTCCAACACTATTAAATTACGTATGTATTAAGCCACTTACTGCCTGTAGTTACGTAAAATATCTAAATACGATGGCACGGGCAATTCAAGTTGGATACAGTTGGATAAAATAATAAAAATACAGATGTTTTATTTTATAAAAAGCTTAACTGAAAAAGATTTAAGCTTTAAAAAAAGAATGTGCTTTCTTATTTAATTATATTTATATAAAATAAAAATATCATTTACTATTCAATGAAAGTTAATGTTAAATTTGATTAGGATTTAGTTCTAATATTAACATAAGAACTTTATTGAATTCAAGTTGTATAAGTGGATATTGTCCGCAAGAAAAAATAAGAGAATATTTATAAAAAGTAAAACATTCTATATATGATTGAAAATTTAAAAAATTCTTTATAACATCGATCTTTTAATGCCCTCCAGTATGAAGAGTATTCATTAGAAGCAGTACTCTAGGCTCATTAGCTATTAAATTTATTGATTACAATTAAACTACCAATTTATTAAATTAGTTTTAGTCTTTGATTCCATCACAATTTGGAACAAATATCACTAGATCTTTGAGGGTATATTTTTTCTTTCTTTTTCTTAAATTCTAATGTAGAAGGGTTTTACTGTATTTTTCATTTCAGGAATTTAGGTTTTTTTTTGACAAATTAGGCTTCGAAAAGTCTGCTCCCTGCATCATGAGCTTAAAATGAAATTTTACTTTTTTTCCAATAAAAATCTTCATTTCATCGGGTTTTTTTTCTTTTAAATATATTTTTAAAAATTTCTTTGCATATTGCAATATATTATATATTAATGCAGCAGACATGACCTGAAGTTATGAGGTTTAAATTTAAAAATAAAACAATGATAAAAAAAAATAATCTCTTATATTTTGCTCAGAAAAATAATTCACTATCACAAAATTGGAATTTAGAAATATCTTAAGTGAAAACTTATTAGATTATTTTTTAATTTTAATTATATTTGTTTATCTCTGACTACAGCGTAATCAGTGTTGAAAAATAATTATTATTTATATTACAATTTAAATTCTATTATACAAAAATTAACTAATATAACATCAGAAATTGAAAAAAGACCATGTGACGCAATTACTAATTAAATATTAATTAAATAAATACATAAATTGAAACTAAAATATCGGAAAAATAAAAAAGAAACAAATTAAAAAATTAAAAAAAAAGAAATGAAAATTAAAAATTAAAATAATAATTGAAAATTTTGGACTTCCTAAGAACAAACTATAATCTTCATTAAAAATATTTTAACTGAATAAAAAAACAAATAATTATATCGTTGTTGCAAAAAAAAGAATAGTTTACTTATAAAATTATGTAATAAAATATTCGTAGGATTTTTGAGAAAAGCTAACTGAAACAATTATTATTAAAATAATGAATTAATAGAAAGTTAGTAATTTAGTAAATAATTTCAAATCGTATGATTTTAAAAATACCAACAATATACAATTATTATATTATTATAATAATTGTAATATTTTGAAATATTACTTTGTAACTGTTAGATTCTTTCATTTTAAATGAACGATTTAACTCCTTTATTAATTCAATTAACAGAATTTTTATATTTAAATTATTTTTAAATGAAAATTTAAAATTGCTTAAAATGTTTAATTAATGCTAATTAAAACCAATTAATTAATATTTTATTCAAATTTCTTCCAAAATTTTTTTAAAATCCCTTTGCCAAAATTTCGAAATTTTTATTAATCCATCATCATTCAAAAAAACCATTTGCTGTCATCAATTAGCAATAAATACAGGAAAAGAAAACTCGGCTTTCTTTTTGGCACCCGATAAACTTTAAATATTTAAAAATAACAGTGTTTAATAGATCTGCCTTGAAATAAATCTCCTTAGGTATCTGGTACAGTTAAAATACAGAGCCGATTTTCATTGTGAGTTTGCATTAAAATTATAAGATGCTTATTAAAAATTATGAACTTTTATCTGCCAGACTCACAATTCATTTTAACCCTTTATCCTTCAGGTAATAATAGAAGATTGTCATTAAAAAAAAATTACTATGCAAATTATTGTTTTTATTTTTAGTAATCATAACATATTATTCAGTTAATGAATGAAACGATCGTGATTTTTTGGATACGAGCCCTTTTTTTAACTTTAAAACTGACGGAACTTTTGCCCCGAAAATTGGAAAATATATACTATTTATTAATAGATAAAAATTGGTTATTTTGCTGTGCAATACTGAAATAGCAGTACTCAACTTCTGTACTTCATTTTCAACACTCTCATTTAATACCAACAAAATGAGAGTATTGCCACTCAGTACATAAGTTGGATGTTGATATTTAAAAGGTTTTATAATGTGAAGTACATTTACTCGTCATCTAACTTTGAAATTTTCTTAGAGGAAGTTGACATATTTATCCCAAATTTACCATTTACATTATTAGCAAGATAAATTTAAAGCGGAAATTGAAGTGCGAATATATTTTTATAATTAAAAAGGAACGAACACGAATAATGTACGACTTGAATATAAAGAAGCTCAGAGATAACAACTCTGAGGACATTAGCACTGGAACTGTTCTGGATCAAAGAATTCCTGGGAGGACATAAAACTGGATTGCGTTTATATGATGGGAGATGACGGAAGAAGAAATAATGAAAAAAAAATGTAACATTTGTTTTTCTCGGGGTGGAATATCAGTTCTTGAATGATATTGTGGATTTCAAAAAAGATGAAGATGTTTGGTCCACATTAAGCAAGATAGATACTCATTTCCTCTAGCTTATGAGAATACTGTTCAATGTATTTTGAAGGAAGAGTAAGTTAGTTGCTATCTGAACTCAATTACGGAATTACAACGCAAAGTCTCCTCTTGCGGGCATGTTCTTACAGACATGTAACCATCATTCATCATGTTCAAGGAATATGAGATGAAAAATTCCTGATCAATAGGATGTGAAGAGACGCCTGATTGTATAAGAGAAAAAAACTGATGAGATACTTCAAGGAAGATTGCCTGAAGACTATAAAATACCTTATTAACTATAAAATGCATATAATATGGGCTTCTTCTAAGAAACCTGGGTACAAAACCTTTGCACAAATAGACAAATCATTCTGAAGGAAAAATTTGGAAATGGCCCTTAGAATGTGTTTTTAATGGATAAACTGAAAGGGTTCAAAAGGTACAAATCATGGAATCAAGAATATAGATGATTTTTGTAAGATAGAAATGTAAGATATGATGAAACATTTTTTCCACTAAGGAACATTCAACCTGCCCAAAAAACTCAAAAGGGTAATAAATTGATCTTTCACACGGGGATGAAGATTACAATGGTGAACTAAGCCAAGAACAATGTGGAAAGAATAAAGCTTCATCTAGACATAAATAAAGAAAAACAGTCGGATTAGAAAACCGAAAACCTGCTATGACGACCTAGGGCATTGCAAAGCTGTAAATGGCATCCTACATAGCAATACAATGTTTATCAGACATATCACTGTTAAAGAGCCATTAGAGACACACCATACAAAATTGTGTAAGGAGGCTATGGTAGAAGAATTGGAAAGTTTATGTCAAAATCTGATATGGAAGTTAGATCCAAAAAAATCCATTGAATTTCATTATTAAAAGAATTTAGCTTCTGCCTCAAATTAAACAAAATTTGTATTGAGACTGTAAAAGTTAAGGAAGCTAAAGCTGAAAAGGTGTTAACTAAAGTAAGACCTGAAGGTAAAAATGGTGAGAATCGTGAAGCTAAAGAGCAATAAAAGAATAGAAAGCTGAATAGATGATAAAAATAAAGAAGGTAAAAAGAATAGAAGAAATATAAAAAGGACGAAACGAAAGAAGGAAATATATCTAAATCAAAAAATACATTTTTTTGTTAATCAGTACTAGTTAAAAGTTACTATTGTAACTTTTGACAAAAATACTTCAAATATGTGTATGTGGAAAAACTAAGTAACGTAACTGCATACCATAAATATATGGATATAATAATAATGGAGATACTATAATAATTTCACCATAGGTACATGGAAATTATAAATGAGCATGCACCACAAATTTATCTTAAATAAGACATTTTAAATATATTGGATATACCTTCTATTCCGAACACATAAAATTTTAACTTCAAATTATTTATAGCCCGCAATAATAAACAATAAAATTAATATTAATAAATAAATGATGAATTTTATGGATACAACTTCTACCGCCTAATTATCATTAATATTTTAACTTTCGTAACAAAGTAAAAAAAAATACAAAAGCATTTTTTTTTTTTTTTCACTTGCACTGCATTAACATATATAATTAACTATAATGCTACTAAAGACAAAAAGAACAAGAATTATATAAAAGACATGCTAAAAATTAAAAGAAACGTCCCATACTGTTAATTAGTTGCTTCTGAATGAATTGCGGTTTGTATGAAACATGTGTTGGAAGAAGAATATTGTGTGATTTATATGGGTTATAATATCCATGAACTTATGGTAATTTTTTTTTTTTAACAAAATATAAATATTTATTTGACAAGCAGGTTTAATAGATAATATTTATTATCATGCCAGGGCAGTGCTGAAATGGTAACATCTTCAAATCACAACACGCTTTGTACGCGAAAAGCAACATTCATTTTGTTTGTTCTCTTACACTGAAATATGAAGTGAAATATATTTTCTTGTCGTATCTGAATTTTTAGTTAAGAAGTCTTAGTCTTTCTATCAAATTTATCCATTATTTATCAAGCATTGAATCGATTGCTTTTAAAAGTTTTGGGTTTAAGTAAGTAAAAAATTACGAGTTAGTGGTTAATTATGTAGGTTTATTAATTTTGTTAACGGACTACATTAATCTATTAGATGGTTCTCCTCAGGACATTTGCAACGATGTAAATTATCTGAAAATCTAATGATAATTGTGAAAAAGAGTGTCTCATTTTTTGTGGGCAGCGTTTTTACATACATATTTTCACATTTTCATAGAAATAAATGGAAGAAACTCAAAATAATAAATTTATATTTATATTAAAAACAAAATTGGAATTGAGGTTTGTATATTCCGTTAACATAGTTGCTGCAATTAAGCATTTTAATATAGGAAATATATATTTCAATTTCAATGTAATATAATTCCGTTTCAAATGGTATAATTAAATATGGATTATGCCTGAACTAATCAAATTGGATTCAGCAACATTTATATTTCAACGCTATATTCCAATTCTTGATACCTAAAACTATTTGTATGAATTCTAGGCTTAAAATATTATTTTAATAAATACATTTATTATATTTTTACTTTATTGAAGCACATATGTGTTTTTTCTTTTCATACAAACTTATCAATACTTTTTTTTTTATAGATTGATATCCATTTATTTGAAAGATCTCTAAAATTAAAGCAATATTTATTTATTTTTGTGCCAATACACATATTTCTCTTTTTATCCATCTTATTAGTTATAAAAGTCTGAAAGTTGCAAAAATGTCCTTGATATATACTTGAAATAAAGAGAAATATTTGCACTTTCAATTCGTTCGTTTTATAAACTTAATTTATATACATTGTCCACGATAGAATGATAGATAATTTAATTTATTAAAATGATGCAAGAAAAATAAATGCGAAAATTGTTGGAAATGCATGGAGCTTTCAAAAACTTTTTGAGTGGACTTAATAACTTTGTTTTCTTTTGACATTCAAATATTTAAGAGCCGTTTACCAAAAATCAGAAGTTATAAATTTTATGATACAAAGTTTCTGTATTTCCTCGCTATTTTTATTTCAAAACTGCAAGTTTTTAATACCTAGCATTCTTGTCAAATTAAATTAAAAGAATTTACTTAAATAAATATGTTCTGTGGATGTATATTTATCAAATGTTTTTTAATTTTTAGGTCTAAAAATTTGATACTTACTGGAATCAACAAATTTAATAATTTTGAAAGTATTCTCTATTCTTATATTTCATGATTATTTTAAAATTAAAACTGATTTAGTTAATTTAATGTTTAATATTTCATGATGCTATACAAGATACTTAATAATTAATTGAATTTTAATGAATATTATTAATTAATTCAATTTAATAATTAATAATTTTTTAAAAATTTTAAGCTCACTGATTTATTTAAAGTAAAATAATTCGTATTTCTGACAAAAATATAATAATAAACAAGTATATGCAATACTCGAAATTCATATCGAGAATTGCTTTTAAATTAAAGTGTCATATTTAATAGTGATCAATGATTTGGGTTGGGCATTCTTTCAAATCATGAGCCTCTTAAAAATGTCAAACAAATATGAATTCAATAAACGTTTCTCAAGTATTTTTTAAAACTTCATCATATATTTTCTCCGTACTTGGAATTGATAAATAAAATTAACAGAAGAATTTTGTTGTATTCAAACTATATTTGGAAGGACATCTGTCTTTTAAAGTAATATATTTAATTATGAAGTTTGAGGTTGACAAGTTTATTTTTACAACATCTTAAAAGTTATTCTGCAGCAGCAGAGAGTTATTTAATTTTATTTAAAAGCCTCGAAATATTTTTAAAAAAATATTATGATCTAAATCCATATCAAAATGCATGCACGCTGTAAACCAAATGTGATTTTTAAAAGCTATCAATATTCTGTTTAAATTAGCATAAGCAAAGTATAGGAAGTTCTTTTCAGTAAATTTACTGGAAATTTACAAAGAATGACAATATTTAAGATTTTGACAATATTTAAGAACATAAAATAATAAGAATTTTAAAAATGATAATATTACAGCTGATAAATCAAAATGTTTTGAAAGAAGGAAGGAATGAATAATATTCGGTTTTTACCTTGTATTTAAATGGTGGAAACCGAAATTTATTTTTGACAACCCAATCTTTCACTGGGAAGTTTCATAACAAATGACTTATTTTGATCTTAATGCATTTATCGTTACGATGTATCATTGTTGCTAGAATAGAGTTCTTGTCTCATCATTTTGTTGCACTTTTTAAAGCCTTTGCGTTGTATTCTAAATTATCATTTATTATAATAATTTATTTAAAGTTCCAATTAATTTTTTTAATTTTTAATTTGTAATCAACTTTTAAAATATTTGCATATTCTTTAGAGAAAAAAAAATTATCTCCTAAAACCACTTATTGTGAAAATAGTTTTAAATTCTAATATTTTTTTGTGGAAAAATACTTTTTATGTTTCACTGCAACTTATGTAAAATCTAAAATGCTATAAAATTCATTTACTATATATAATATCTAAGATTATAATACTAAAAATGTATTGATTAAAATTTATAATGATGATGGCAAGGGAAACGTCATATTCCTTTTATGCACTCAAAGCAACCTTTAACCAATACCAGATTAAAAATTTTGAACTTTGATTTACTTGTAAATTGATGCAGTTTGTTTCCTTCTTTTATGTCTTGAAGTATCTAAAAAAAAAAAAAAATAATTAAATAATTGGCATAAGATACAGTTATAAAAAATTATATTTTACAAATAAATATTAATAAAATAGTTTATAAATTCTTAATTTTTAATATTTTTAATTCTCTTATTATATAAGTAAATTTTGTAATGGCACAGAATTCTTCAGCATCATTTAGAACTTAATATTGTTATACTGAATCATAATATGAATAGTATAATTAATTAAAAAATTAAAATTTGTTTTAATCTACCATAAAAAGTATATTAACCTTTTGTTTGCATTTTAGACAATACAAGTCTGCTTGATAAATCCGTGGCATGAAGAAGATAACGCAGTGTGTTTTTAGTCAAATATCATTAATTTAAAAATATTCCCTTCTTAGCTCGATACAACAATTTCAACGTTCTTTTTTATGACTTCTAAATAATACTCCTTCTGTAAAAAGTCAAAATAAACCATCAGTTTCAATTTAACTTTTGAATGGAGCTGCTAACCTGTGAGCCCTCTTTACAAATACGGGTACAGATAGGAATAATATCAATATTATTATATAGAATATATTAAATATTACGGAATACTATCCCATCCAAGTATGATAAATATTATTTGTGGTATAGCAAACTGTATCGCAGTTCATTCAATTTTCCCATCTCTTTGAATGATTTATGAGATATCACATTATATTAATGGAACAACACTTTCTTCTAATTTAATGAACTAGGTCATTTTTTTATTTCTTCTTCCAATAGATTTAATAATGATGCAAAATATTGTCCTGTTATCATTTAATATTTTAGAAGGTAAATAGTCATTATTATACCATGAGCATCCCAAAAAACAGTTGTCATTAACTTTTCTGCTGATTGTTGCCTTTTCTTTCTCTTTGGAGCTCTTTCCCGACCATTTTTTTGCTTGGTGAAGCTATGTTTCCTTAGCTGTGATAAATTGATGAAGAAATTCTGCTTCATTACGCTAACACTACTGTAAATAAAATTTTGAGACCTTCTTTGATCAACGGCATTTTTTATTTTGGCCTCCAACGTGCACATAGCTTTTATATGAAAATGCTCTTGTAAAATACTATCCCAGCCCATCCGTTGTTTTTGAGATGAGTACGGCAGCAACTATCTCAGACACATTCAATTTTAGGTTAGTCAAAAATATTATCATGAATTTTTTCTGCCATTTTTTTAAGTTGTTACTTTGTTTGGACGACCTTATTTAAACTCGGTTTATAATTAATGTTTCTGCGGCTGTTTTTAAATTCTACCATCCAAAATGTATATTTCGAATTTGATGGATCAGATCCCTTTTCTTTAACTTTTCTTTTTTTTTCCATAGTGAAAAAAAAAAATTTAAAAAATTTGCTTGGTATATCTTTTAAACAAATACTAAAATATAGAATAGCATACAATTTTACACGTTATCGTAACATCAGAATTTTTTTTTTTGTGTTGACATCTCGCGTTATTCCAGACTTAGCTAACAGCCTAATACACTGTACAATGATAAGAATTCGAATGTTAATAATTTTGATTAAAAGTACGACTTCCACCCACTATTTATTAAGTGGTAGATTTATACATTGAATTCTTGATAAAGAATGGCATTAAAGAAGAAGGAAAACTCAGCATTACGTTAACATTTAGGAAGATTAATGTAACTTTTTACTTAGTTATATAAACTTGATTTTTGAAATATATGTAAAATTAAATAATTGTAAGTAGACACACCAGTCTTAAAAATACCATTAAAAATCTAATCTAATTTCAAGAAAAATATTTACCTAGTGCTGAAAAATAATACGTTGAGCATTTGAATTCCATAATAAATTAAAATATACTTAAATCCCATTCACATTAATCTTTTATTCTATGATTGTTTTTAAAAATTAAATTGTTAAAATATTTTAAAAATTAAACTTTTAAAATTAAAAAAGTATAACTGTCATAGAAATGTTAAAAACCCTCAGGCGAATGGTATTTTTGAGAATCGGATGGGTTTCGTGTTACCCCACTTAAGACTAATGACAGTCTGCTGATGAAAGGAAAACTTTCCTTTCAGAAAACTTTCAAGATACCATTTGCATTTCATTTAACATTTTAAGGCATTTGCGTGGTTTAAAAAAAATAGAAAAAATTATCCTTGCTAAACTGTTAAAAATCTCATCCATCTAAAAGAATAGATTGCTTTTAAAATGCATCTGTTGCAGTTAAAATATCTGTAGCTCTTACGGGTGCAACCAGATGATTCAAACCTGAATCCTACACTTTAGCTGCTGCTATTGAGGTAAGGCATGTTTAAATAAAACGAATTATGTTTCTTTTTTTTTTTAATATTGCAACCATTTTTAAATTTTCAATAAAATATATATGGTATCACATTTTGGAATAAATTCATTACAAATTACATTTCAGAAAATTCAAAGAATTCATGCACATGTACAATTTTCAAAGCAGAACCAGTTTTTAAAATTTAAATAAAATATATGAGGCACCATATTTTAGAATAAATTCATTACAAATTACATTTTAGTGATTGAAAAGAATTCATGCACATGTACAATAATCAAACCAGAACCAGTTTTTAAAATTTAAATAAAATATACAAGGCACTCTATTTTAGAATAAATTCATAACAAATTACATTTCAGGGACTGAAAAGAATTCATGCACATGTGCAATTTTCAAACCAGAACCAGTTTTTAAAATTTAAATAAAATATATATAATGCACCATATTTTAGAATAAATTTATTACAAATTACATGTTAAGGGATGCAAAGTATTCATAAACATGAACAATTTTTAAACCAGAATAGCGCTAACAATTGGCAATATACTAAAATATCACGTGTAAGTTTGAAGCTCTATTCCCTACTTTGTACTCATTGTTGTAAAAGATATTTTATTCATACCAGAATTGAAATATATATATAGATATATATATACACACTTCCATTCCCACGTATTCCATCTAAAATCCAATCTGCTTGGCTATGCAATACGAGCAACGCTTTAACTGAATAATACCCTCAGTAAGCATTCTAAACTTTCTACATTCTAACTGAAGAGAGCGCTTTTGAAAATAAAAATCCTTGCTCTCTCTCTCTCCAATACAGAGTTAAAATTCATTTTGACATTCAAAGTTAGATTTTGAATAAAAACTTTTCAAAAAAGAAGCCCATTCAAACTCATATTAGAATGTGAAAAATGGAGAAAAAAATGATATTTACAATAGTGTTATACTATATATTTCAAAATATATGATTTATTATATATAAGTAATTTTTTCTTAATTTACATTATATAAATAAAGCACTAAATATTTTAACCTAAATAATATACATATGATTTTGCATATTATTATATACTAAGAATTATGAATCCTAGTTTTAGAATATATTAAAAGACCACCAGATTATGTTGTTGTTGAAGATATCATGAAGGATAAACGAAATTTAGAAAAATTTCAAAAACAATGTACGCCATTGATTACATTGTCTTAGCATTCATATCTTTAAAAAGTTGATCAGTGTTTTATTTAAAAAACCCCCATTGTTAGAAATATAATGAATATCATTAATATACATAAAAATAATGATTTTATAATTTATTACAAAATTTGTTATGATAAAATTCAGTTTTTATGTATTTAAAAGTTGAATTTTTTTTTTTTTAAATATTTATTACGTTAATTGTTTTGCTTGTTATATTTTGTTATAATATTGTATTTACATTTGTTGTTGTATTTGTTATATTTTGTTTTGATGATATAATGAAATAAAGTAAATAAAAAAAAAAAATATCTCAAGGCAATATGTAGTATAAAACATAAAACAATTAGCATATATACATCTTGTACAGCGATGCAGATAAAAATCAACTTTATATTACATATTAATATATTGCTGCACTAAATAATTTAATATCATAAACGCAATTTATTTTTGTTAAATAATTTTTAATAAACATACAAAATCTTTTCTCATGTTTCAATAGGTATTCACTTAATTTATCATTCGAATTTTGAAATCAAAACAGAAATGTATATTTTAGTAAGACATTTAATAAGACATTTTTTATTTTTTTTTATTTTGTGTTCTACATTTCTAGATTATCTTTTTACCTACAATGCTGCACAAATTTACTTTTAATTAACATTATTTGTTTGTAACTATAGAGAAGATCAATTGTAATAAAATGTTTTAAAAGGAAAGATATTGCTATGTATCTGTCTATATCTGTTTTCATAATTTGTCATAGTGAAACATGAGTTTTTCATAATTTAACACAATCCACAAATTTTTGTTTTATATTTTAACATAATTAAACAAGCACATATCTAAAATATTCTGTTAATGTATGAGGGGGAAGGGGTAAAGGTTTTATGTTGTATTTCTAGATATCGAATGATTTAAAAAAAAATCTTTTATTGTCCTTCATTCTGAACAATTTGTTTCATATAAAAATACACTTAATTCAGAAAACAACAATTTTACAAAAAGTTATGTTAAAGAAATTTAAATGGTTCAATCTTCTGTTTTATGACTATTAAATAAAGATAAGAAAACATATATTCAATACATATAATTCTTATAAAATATTAAAGGACTTTATAGCATTTAAATTTGAGAATTATTATTGATTATTTTCCAAGATAGATCAAATTATAATAGTCAGTTGTGTACCTTTTATTGTCGTTAGTAAAAATATTGTGGGTGGCTTAGGTATTAATAAATCACCAATTTCATAATCGAAATTTTATAGAAATTTTGTATTTATATTATTTCGTTCTCCAAAAATGTGTGTTTACACATTTTACACAATTTTACTTTTATTGAATGCAATCATTTCTATATTTTGTTTGAAAAGATGAGTTTTATCTAATTATGCTCAATATTAAGAAACTTAACGACATCATTATTTTTTTTTAAAATCCTTTGATATTTTAAGATAACTTATTGAAAAAAAATTCACCATTCTGAATTTTTTTAGACACATTTGAATGTGATAAAACATCGGAATTAAAATGTTTGTTCTATCTAACATAAATTATGATATGAGTTAGTTTTGCATGTCTGCATCTAAATCATATTGAAAAACAGAAAAATATATATATATATATCGTAAACATGGATTTATAAAAAAAATAAGGGGAATAAGCTTAGTACAATGTTCCCTTTTTATACAATATCTTGGCTTCTGTCGTTTGAGCGAAAGAAACCAAATCCCTTTTCTTGAAAGTTCTTTATAAAGAAAAAAAAATGACTGTTTGAAGAGGTGCATTGTCTTTTTGCTTCAGTGGAAGAAGTCTGGTTGCAAAAAAAACAATATTTTCCTGAAGGACTTTCCAAAATTTTACCTTATTGTAGTAAAGTAAGCCTGAAAAATGTATTAATGTATTTTGATAATTAATTTGAATTAAATTGTAGGTATACATAACAGTCTTCTTTTAAAAAAATTGTAATAACTGTAGATGATATCATCAATCAGAATCGAACCCTTGTTTTCTTCTATGTTAGTTAAATACAATATCATTAGTTCAACAATGATGTATATGTGATAATCTAAACAAATGATAATGCATCTCATTAGTTCAATAAACAATATTTTGCTTAGATATTCATGCACAATATTCAACAATAACCTAGCCCAAGAATGCATAAAGACTTAAACAAGATAAATTTATAATCTAAGTATTTAAACATGATTTAAATTTTACGATAATTTGATTCGAAAACTGATAATTATCTTCTATTCCGAAAATATTTGAATATGTTTCTTATGGTAAAAATACAAAAACAAAAAGATTTTTTTGTAAATAGTTTTTCAAAAGATAAAAACTAAATGATGGTGTGTATATGACAATGATGTATATGTGACAATCTAAACCAGGAGTCTCCACACTACGGCTACGGCCAAATCCTTCCCGCCAGTGTCGGTCAATCCGGCCCGCTACAGATAATAGTTTATTGTTCCTGTATTAAATTGGATAAAAAAAACACAGAATGATAATAACTCGGTTATATTTACTTGCTAGGTAAAGCTTAAGGACAAGCATAATACGCAGAAAATTTAACTTAAGTATAACAACTAACAAATAATTGAAATGAATCCCACTAACAATGTAAACTAGTGAACATCCAGCGGTTACCCTCGGTAGTTATGTTGGGGTAAAGATTATCGCATATGTATGTATATCGATGTTTGGGATGTATATATCCTGCATCAGACATATGATATTTATTCAGAAAATCCCCCAGGAACAGAATAGTCTAGAAATTATAGATAACGGTAGAAAAATTAAAACTGTTTTGGCCCTTGGTACTTACTGGAGTATACAGTGTGGCCCTAAAGCTGAAAAAGTTTGGAGACCCCGATCTAAACAAATGATAAAATTTCTCATTAGTTCAGTAAACAATATTTTGTTTAGACAGTCATACACAAAATTCAACAATAACCTAGCTTAAAAATAAATAACGACACAAAAAAGATAAATTTTCAATTTAAGTATTTAAACATTATTTAAATTTAACGATGAAATGATTCGAAAACTGCTATTTACCTTCTCTTCAGAAAATATTTGAATGTGTTCCTTATGGGAAAAATAAAAAAACAAAAGCATTTTAAAATAAAATGTGTTCTTCACAAAGATAAAAACTAAATCTGTTTCATGACTTCACCCGATATTTTGTTTCAACTCAGAATTGTTTTTTGCTCAGAAATGACCAAAGTAAGGATCAATACGTCACTTGGGTTAACATTGTCATCGAATCAGTAAATCTCCAATTTCACGAAACTGCAGTTTTGAAGACATTTTGAAATGCGTCTCAAATCTAAGATAATAAAATAGTCTACAACGTATTATTTCACAGCCTTCGATAATTTTAATACAATATAACAGATGTAAAATGTATTAATTATAAAAATTTTAAAAAATAATAAAATAAATTAATTAATTAATTGTATTTCTAAAAATTAATTAAATTAAAATTATTAATTATATTAATAATTAATAATGCAATTAATAAATAAAATAAATTAAAAATATAAATAAAAAAATAAAAGAATTATTAAATTAAATTTATTAATTATATTTCTAAACCCATATAAAACTTATACTTAAATAGAAAAAGAGAGATCAATACTTCAAAAATACGATGCTTCCTATTACATAATTTTTATATAAAAGAATAATATTAATGATACATTTTTATTCATTAATTTTTGAAATACATTAATGTTTTAAAATTAACATTTTAAAATATTGATGTATTTCAAAAAAATTATTAATTATTAAAACATTTTAAAGAGTAGCATGTTATTTAAAATTTAATTATGAAAAAAATATTTTTATCTGTTCATTTTGAGGGAAAAAATTAATGATGTGTGATAAGTGGTATGAAGCATTAAATATTGCAAAATTCTTGAGTAAACACTTCAGCTTCTTAATTTATCATGTTGGAAGATATTTAAAAATTAATTATTAAAAATAATTAATACATCAATTATATAAAATGTTTTAATACTTATTACATTTTTATTGTTATAAGTAAATGAATTCCAGTAGTTAATTCAAAAAGTGTTACTTTTTATTTTCCTTTAAATAAAATTATTGCAAATCATCATCATTCTTAAGATAGATTTATTATTTTATGCCATTAGTATGTTTGCCACTAAATTTAAAAAAAATTACATGTTATTATTATACTTTTAAGAAGAAAATAAAAAATTAATAGCAGGCAATTTTAATCTCAGAATATTTATAATTTTCTGCATGTAGTTCATCTTATTAATATGAACAATATGCACCATTTAGAGACCATATGCGGTCAATCATATTGTTATGAATAAAACTGGCCACATGGACTATTTAATATTTTTATACCTGTATTATATGAGCATATTCGTTTTATATTTTATACATATATTTTTATATTAAATATTTTTAAATCAATTTCTTTCACATTATGAAAATATTTAGGAATCATTATATTAAATATTTGGCTGGGAGGCACATAAATGTAATTTATTCTTAAAGAAGCATTATGCAATTAAATGATGAATTTTTTACGGTTCATTTCTTAAATATTTTTTTTTAAATTTAATTCAAAGAAATTGCTAATTAAAAAAAAAAATTAAATTAAATTACATAAAAAATATTTTTATAAATTAAAAATAAGAGTTTATATTTTTTTTTAAAAATAAAATAATAATAATAATAAATGAAATTAAGCAATTATTAAATAATTTTTTACAAAAAAAAAAAAAAATTTTAATAAATTTAATAATTTTCGCATTCAAATAAGAATTTTACAATAGAGAATATGGAGAAACATAGATTGAAAAAATATTTGTTAAAAATAAAAATAAAAAAAAAATAATAAAATAAAAAACAAAAATAAAATATAAATAAATAAATAAATAAACCACTGATTGAAAAAATTATTCCAGAAGTTTGTGTACATAATCGTTCTTCATTTTTATTTTGAAAATGCTCAACTGAAATTTGAGAATGTTAAACCATCATAGACATATCAGTTACGAAAAGTACAGTAAAAAATAAATTGCCAGTCGTGATTTTTAATATTTCTCTAAAAGAGTAGAATTCCATACTTTTCAAAAAAGTATAAAACATGAAAACAAATATCACCATATGTTACAGAAACCAACCATTAATTAGAAACCTTTCTTTTTAATGGTAACTTAGGTTTTGAAAATAATTTTCGATTAAAAAACCACAAAAACGTGGGATGGTATGATAGCGGAATAGGTGTTGAATATTTCAATGAACTATTGGATATGTTTTTATTAAAACTTAAATGTTTTATATTTTAGGCATTTTTTGCTGCGTTCGATAACTATTTCTCCTTTAGAGCAGTTTTTCAAAATTTTTCAGTCATTTTGATATTCAATGAATATAAATGATGCTTTCTGAAGATGTGAATGTTTTAAATTATTTCCATTTTAGAATTTCAAAACATATTCTATTGTGGCTATGCATAATATATTATTCAACAATTTGAATCTTTGAATTTAGAATACAAATAAATACATTTCCTCTAAATATGCTAAATACATTAGATGCTAAATATATTAAATTTTGTTTTTATCAAAAATAAAAAATGTTGTTATTGTTTAGATAAACCATTTAAACTACTTTAAAATATGCCATTTTCTTTAATTTATTGATATAATGATAATGATAATGATTAAAACTATAATTATCATATAATTCATGAACTATATCGTAAATTAAATTGATAATAAAATTGGAATTAAAACTATATCATTGTTAGATGACACAGCTACACAATGTAATAAACTGAATCCAAGATCAGCACTTCTAAAACTCAATTCCTATACTATTAGGATGTTTTACTTCAAATTGATGTGCACATAAATTATGATGTAAATCAAATTGTTCATTCAAATTGTTCATCATCAAAATCAAATCAACAATGTTAAAAAACACTCTATTGTTCTTCCCAATTGAACAGTCTAAGTACTGCCCAAACCTTAGGAATAGTATGGGTACAGTGTATTTAAAGTCTTCTTCAAACTGACTTATCTATGATTTTTCAAGGAACTTATACAGTGATAAATATTTGGAATTGCTTGCAAATTATTTTCTACACATAATGCATTTAATAACAATCATTAAATATAACATAAATATCTTAAATCGGACACTTTTTTATCCATGCAACTTTATGAGAAAAGAAGCATCTAATGAGAAAATTTTTAATAAAATAATTTTCTAGTTTATTATGAACACTCACTATTGTTTGATTCATCAGTGAATAAAACAATGCATTTTATTTTAAATTTAGTTAAAAAAAAATATAATAAATATTAAAATCTAAGCATTTAAAAAGTCTCGCTTGTTCTCTATTGATTCCCCCTGTGCTATGTAACATCACTGCATTATTTCAAATAATAGTTTCACGGAATTAGATTTCATTATACAAAACTACTAAATTTATTAAAACCAAAAAAAAATAAAAAATATAATATAAAAAATATAATAAAGAAAATATTAAATAACAAACACATTTAATTATAAAATAAAAATAGAAATAAATTATAGAAACCTAGCAAGAATGTTAATAAATCTTAACAAAACACCAACATCAGTGAACGTTGAATTATAATATTTTATCATACATTTTATAAAATTAATTTATGTAAAATTATTTTCCTCTAAAGAATCTAATAAAAACAAATAAATTATTTTTAATAATAAGAGCTAATGCATAGTTTATATAATATAATTTTGTGAAAATTTGCATGGGAGTATGAAAAAAAGAGCAATCAAGTCTAAGGAAATGTTGATAAGCTGGATTTTAACCTTAAAACACATTCAGCATAATAGGTGGTCATAAAATATATTAACAAATCTTATTTAACAACCATATATAACCATAATTTAATCTTCATATGTAATCATACGTAATTATAATTTTTAATCATCATATGTAATCATTACAATTTTTTTCTCGTGTTAACATTAATTTCTGAAAATTCTATTTGGAAGCATATAATTGAAAAAGTTTACATTTTTTAAAATTTTGTTTCTTCTTCTTCATGTTTTTTTAAGAAGTGAATTTAAAAAAATTTCCTCACAAAATATTTTTACACTGAAATAAGTTACTTTTAGGGTAAGACTTTTGAAGGATAAAAAAAAAACATTTAGGTAAAACGAATCACTAGAAATCACATGACCTATTAAAAGCAAAAAATATAATATTACAGTGAATTTAAAATATGATTCAAGTGATAATGAAATATAGATTCAAAACAACAATGAATTTAAAATATGATTCAAATGATAATGAAATATAGATTCAAAACAACAATGAATTTAAAATATGATTCAAATGATAATGAAATATAGATTCAAAACAGCAATGAATTTAACTTATATTTAACTACGTAAAATTTATTTATTTTTATTTCCAAATCGATTTACTTTAATATGTAGCATTTTAAACAATGTATTATTTCAGTAATTGTCTTGTAGTGAAAACGTTTTCCATCTTCGATGCCTGATAACTTGTTAGAAGTATAAGTTAGATTTGAAATTAATCTGTAGATTTAAAAAAAATTTTTTTTTTTTTAAGAAATTTATTTAGATTCATGGTTACTTTTGATTTTTTCTATAGTTTTTAAAGAACCTCTTTAAAACTTTCGTTAAACTAAAAAATGATTTCACTTTATACCAAGCTTGAAATGGAGACAAAAAGATGATTAAAGTGTACATTATTAACCTACCATTAGAAGATTACGTGGGGGAGGGGGTCATATATCCCATAATCCTTCCATCATGACGTCGTGGATGTATTTGTCCAATGACGATCTTGTTCCGCCCGCGCTTTTGCCTGTTGCTCAGCATTGGACTCCGAAGTACAGAGAAATTATCACATCCCACCAGAATTTGGCGAGATTCGCTTGAAGAAATCGTTCCAATAAAAATTATTTTTAAATTTTAAAGGATTAACCAAGTCATTATTTCTAAATGTTCCAAGATTTAACTTTCTTTAAATATTAGAAATATATATTTTTTTAAAAAAGCACAACTTTTTAAAAAATATAACATTTAACAGGATTTAAAACTTCTGAATATAGAAAAATATTAGAAACATTTTTAAATTTCTTTTTCCTAATTACATTTAAGTCACGTTGATTGGCCTAATGGCCGAGTGGCAAGCACTCGGAACCAAAGGTTTCGGGTTTAAATCCCTGTGGTGCCGTGGATGTTTGTAGGGGTTCGAAATCCACTTTAAACTGTAGGTCTGGGTCCTAACGTGTCTGTAGTCTAACGTTTGCACAAGATGACCGTAGAGAGACAAATCAAACCAAATCAAGTCACGTTTAAAAAAAAATACCTTAATAATTTTAAAACTAGATAAAATCTATAAAAAGATGCAAGTTATAATTAACTACATTTTTTTATTCCTACTTAACACCTATACTTTTTCAAATACCTGTAAATAACGTGTTTAAAAACTTTTATTAAATATAATTTTTTGGATAAATCGCAGTGAAATAATTTTTTATTCAAAAATGTTATTTTATTTAAAAGTGAAATAAAAGAGTATAGATAAATCACAAATTATGTATAAATGCCAATATACAATATAAAATGCGTAAATAAATATAAGTGTTTCTTTATAATTTCAAAATACATATATATGAGTGAATGTAGATGGCTTTTTTTTTTATTAAAACTGTTGGCTAAACAGTAAAAATATTTTGTATCGAAATGTTAAAATATTCTTATTTGTAAAATATTTATTGATAAATAATAATTGGATAATCTATGATAACCTATCATTTGCTTTGTAATACTGTATTGTTTATTTTCTTTATACTCAATATTTCCAATGCATTATAATTTGTATTATTCCATTATATAAAATATTATTGAAATTATTTTTTTGAGCATACATTAGTTCCGTAATACATTAGTACAATTAATTATTACATTAGTGCAATTAATTAGTACATTAGTGCAATTAATTAGCACTTTAATACATTTAATTTGTACAATATAATACATTAGTTCAACACTGCAAGACTCTGAGGATTAGATTAGACACAACAACAACAGCAGCAACATTAGTTCAATCTCAACGATTAGAATTTTACAACGATAAACTAAAAGAAACGTGTTTATTAACAAGAATATAACATTGATTTTTTATTTAAAAGCTCGTGTCTGGTATAACTTATTTACATGTATTATTTTAATCATTCAATACTTTACAGTTTGTAAGAAAGCGTCAATGAGCATCTTTTAGAATTATATCATTTTAAACGACATATTGTTGATAATTTAATCAACCCTATCGGATAACAGTTCAGAATATAATTATTAGGCATAAGCTTTCACGATGTGCTTATTGATTCTTAGAAACCTATCGATTGAACTTTCAAAGGAAGAACCTGATAAACCAATAAGGCTGAAATTATTAGATTATTTAACAAAGATACAGAAACCAAAATGTGCTTAGGTACCTGCAAGTAGAGTAATCAATATCGCTTTTAACTGCACTTGAAATGAAACATAAAGGTCATGTAGCACGAAATCTGTTACAAGTTTTGATCACGAAATATTCATATTAAATGTTAAATCTCAGAAACGGATAAATCTACTTCCTTTATACTGTAATGTTGGATTCGATTTTTATATTGGCAGTTCATTTGTAAGTAAGCTTACAAACTGGTGGAATTATAAGATATACATTACTATATTTAATATTAAAGAGTAATCATATAAATATCACAAATATAATAATAAATTAATATAGTTTAGGCAAGTCAAATTTTAAAAATAAGACAATTTATAATCAATGAAGAATAAAAAAGTAATGAAAGCCTTTCATTTTCCAAATATTCACTGAACATGACGAGTAATTAATATTCTCAATTATTTTAAACTTATTTTAAAAATATAATTTATACAATATTTAAAATGCTCATAATTTTTTGAGACAAAGACTTTTGACCGAATACAAAATCGATTAATGTTAATAAAGTAAACAATTCTTTTTCAAAATCCTTTTTAAAATAAGATCAGTTGTAATCGTTTAATCTACCTTAGAAGTTAGGTAGATTACCTTTTTAGTTGTAATCTAGCGAACTCTCTGTCTCCAGATTCCTATTCCACAAGCGTTTAATGTATATTACGTAAATTATTATACAATTGAACTACCCAGATGATTTAAGCTAAATATAGCCGGTAGCCAATTGGACTAAATACAATTGTTAGAAGCAATATACTATCTAACATTAACGGTCTGAATACATTTAAAGTGGAAATTAGAATAGAGGCACGATTACATGGCAATTAGCTTATATATCAGGGAGAATCGCGTTTAAGTAGAGTTACTAAATAATTGAGCAATTCAAACACTAGCATTAAGCTACAACTTCTTTCATAGGATTTAACGTTAAATTAAAACCATTTTAGTTTTTGAATATGAAATTAAATTATCTACTATCTATCAAATAAACGAATGTGTTTTTTTTTTTTTGCTGGTAGGAGAAGTTTGAAGTATTTTCCATTGATGTGGCACCTATTTTCCACCATTACACCCGCCGGAGAATAATGATGAAGAAAAATTTTGTTTGCTAGCAATATGTTATTAATTTAAATATAGCAAATAAGTTAATAATTCAAATATCTCCAGTGGTATAAAGATTTAAATATCTCCAATTTGATAAAGATTACAATATTTCCGATATGATAAATATTTGAATATCGTTTTGCAAGAAACACTGAAAACACACAAATCTAGCAGAAGACAATCTATGAAAATCCGCATTGAATCTTCTCATTTGCATTTACATCTTCGACTTTTGATGATGCATACAGTGTCCACAGTATGTGCCAAAAAAAGTCGAAATACTTTCTCTTGAATGCTTGCAAGCATGCACTGTTAAATAAGATAAGAATGGCGGCACTAATATAAGTCTTGATTGAAGGGGAAGGAAGCAGCTTCTGTTGTGATGGATCACCTGTAGGTAGAAGTCTGACTTTGGCTCCGTGACGTTCTTACAGTCATAGGAGACCGGGACCTACGGCTTAAAGTGGATTCCGAACCACTACAAACATCCATGGCACCGCCGGGATTAGAACCCGAAACCTGTGGCACCGAACGCCAGACACTCAGCCATTCAGGTCCCAAATTTGTGAATGCCAACGGCCCGCGGTGTTCCCAGGTGGTCACCCACCCTAGTACTGACAGCGCCCAATGATGCTTGACTTCGGTGATCTAACGTGAACTGGTATATTCAGCATGGTATGGCCGTTGGCTATAGCATGCACTGCAAATAAGATAAGAATGGGGACTAATATAATCTAATATATATATATATATATGTCAATAAGCAAACTTGAAATTTGAAATTCATATCATCATCATCAAGATTTTTATCCCAAAGATATTAAATATAAATTATATATATCTTTGGGCAATATCTGTATATATATCGCAAAAGATATTATATATGTATATATATATATATATATTTGATTTATATATAGATAGATATAGATAGACATATATATATTATATATGTTATATATATATATATATATATCATCTCATCGATTATATATATATATATGATACTATATATAGGGAGGACAGTTTATATATCTATTGATGCATATATATGTCTTTGGACTTGGTCTTCAGTTCTTTTTATAATAATAAATATCAGTACATCTTTTATATTTTAAATACAAATTTGGGGTGACTGTAAGACAATAAATGAAATATCAACATTCAATTTAAATATCAGTAGTGATTCTGGTAACTTATATTCTTCATTTGGAAATCATTTTATCCATTTCGGATTGTAAACAGAAGTTAATTTATTTATGTTAGAGAATGGAAGTTAGATCTAATGTATTTCCTGCATTTGCTTCCAAGAAAAGTCTGCGGAGTACAAAAGTTCCGTATGTGTGGATTGATAACATTGAAAATTGGGGGGTACAACGGTCGCGTTGTGTATCCTCTGATGTACATTTTGAAAAATGCTGATTCTGAGCATTGAGTATTGAGTGACTGCATAATGCTGATTCTGATGATTTAGTTATGAATGACCTCATGTCCAATTTCTAATATTTGACGACAGTTTATCAACAAAAATAATTTTTCAAAAAGAAAATGTTCCTTGTTTTAATGTGTTTATTAATATATAGATAAATGTACAATAATTAATTAAAACATTGATAACTATACACTTCTATATTATATATTATATATCCCTATCTTTCTCTCTATTCTGTCTTCCACTCTTGCCTGCACTCTTATCTTCTGCCTCCACTCTAAAATGGAACAATTTTTAAAATGGGTAATGTACAGGTTCTTTTAAAAAGATTACATTCTCTTAAATGTTCAGTTTATAATTTATTATGTATGCCCAAAAAACAACCACCTAGTTACAAAGCTAGCTTCAAAGTTGGTTAATATTTATTTAAATAAATGTTTTTATTAAAAACAAATCTTTCTTCACTTTATATCTAAACAGCTAAATGATAGCTTACGAAAATAAAGTCATTACTATAAATCATCCATACCATTTAATGCAATAATAATTTTTTAATTAAATTTCAAAGAAAAAGTTATTTTTAATATTTTTTTTTTGAAATGCATAATCATTGCATAAAAAACCAAATTGCTTATATTATAACACCCCCAACCAAAAGGAGTTTTTCATTGTTTAAACATTTAGGAAAATAAAAAGAAAACTTTTGAAATAAGTAGAAGCAAAGAAGAAAAAGGAATCAAATTTGAGAATCTTATATTTATTTGCTGTTGTTGTTGCATTTAATAGGCTGGATATAAATTACCCATAAATTCTCTGTTTTTCTTTTAAGCTTGAGTAATGCTTTTAAGCTAATTTAATGCCTCTCTGGAATATCTTTTTATAGGAGCTATTAATTTTGAGATTTATTTTATAAATTGGAATTGATTACATTAGATTTATTCTGCCATACTAAAATATTTCAGTTATAATGTGTGTATCTTTCTATGGTTTATTTCCCTAATTCTGTTTTTTTTTTTAACGATTACGTATTCCAATGTTCTTAGAAGGTTTATAAGATTTCAATACTTCATGACACACTAAAGAAAATAAAGACTATATTTAACTATTACTCACTAATCAAATCTAGTTATATAATAAATCGTCTTTGAAATTTGAAGAAAAATTTATTATTTAAATAAGTTATATATTACAGTTCTTGAAATACATAAAGTATAAAAACTCCTGCATTTAGAAACATTGTAAAAGTTTTTTTTTCTATGTTGCTTCGTTTTTAACATAACATATCTTTTTATTTTGTGTAGATTATAATGTAAGCCCAAATATGGCTGTCTAATTATTATGCTTTAAAATTGGCTCCAATACTCCAAAGGAATAGAGTGGATTGCGCAGAAACTGAATCATTTCCATGCATTCAATGGTTTTATGTTTTATAGATTGGATGTGCACAGGCTTTGAGGTCTAAATTCTTGTTGGTCCTAATTATCAACATTTTTTATTCTTTTTATCATAAAGTTTTATGCATATCGAAATTTGTCTACTTGTGGGATTATTTGACTTTTAGGTTGATACTAATAGTCTTGTTAAGGAGTATTGAATTTTGCAATAAAATCCATGAAGGCCTTTCTTTACTGGATGCAATTTGGAGCTTATATACGTTTGAAGCCTAAAAGCTAAACCTCTTATTAACTAACATGAAAGTATTCCAGAATGTTACCACTTCAAGATTCAATATTACCAGTAATTCTGGGTCAGTATACCAAGGGAATTACTGGTATTTTGATTTTGTGTAACATCAGTTTTAAATTATTAATAAATGACATACTATCTTCATATTTTCATAAAAAGAATGTCATTATATTAATTTTATGGAATCTTATTTTTCACGAACAATTTATTGATAGATGGTGATTAAGAACACACTGCTTACCCAATGGAATTTTAAGAATAACTGCACCACCAGTCCAAAACTTCCATTAGTCAACATTGTCCCAATAGATGTCTAATAGGTCCTAACCCATTATCCCGTTAACTGTGTTTGCTACCACTAGAGTATAATTGAAATGCAGGATACTTAATGAAAATGAAATATTAATGCAGTAAGAGGAATAATATTTCCCTCATATTTGAAGTTAAATAAATATTCGTTTAAAATATTACATAATTATAATAAAGCAAAAAAAAAAAAAAAAAAAAAAAAACGTGATATCTTTTCAATACGGATAATTATTTCACAGAAATTAAAATATCTATTCTTATGACTATACAATGCTAGAATAAGTAATAAAATAAAATAATCCATAAATAAATGAAAAACATTGAATGTAACCAAACTGCATAATAATTGTCTTTCATGTAAAAAGTAGATAATAAGTGTGTTACTGAGTTATTCGAAACACACTTGAAATAATTTTCTTTTATCATTTGATATGGTGATAAACAAAATCTATAAAAATACACGGTACGTAAATTCACAGTAAGTGTCGTTTCTATAATTCATGAATTGCATCTATCTTAATTATTTGACAGGAGTTTCGATATTTGAGACAAATTATTGTTTTCAGTCACGCAAATATTCTATTGAATATAACTCAAATTCCTAATTCAATGCGAAACAAAAAAAATATGATCATCAAAAACATTTATGTTTAATTTTCAGATTTTACTGAATAAGAAAGAAAGTAAATTTCATTATTTTACTAAAAGAAGATAAACAATTTATATGACATTAATATGTACAATTTGAAATAAATCAAATGGAAATACTTTGTTATTTATATATATATTTTTAAATCAGTTGAATTAAATTTTAAAATATTCATATAAATTTTAATTTATATAGTTTTTTATTTAATGATAAATAATAGGAAATTTTTCAATTAAATATTAAATTATTTTCCTCTTAAAAATGTTTTAAAATGTTCATTGAATAATGATCAAGTAATATTTTTGATTTTGATATATTAGTGATTTTAGTAACATTGATATTTCAAAAAAACCCCCATGATTTACAATGATATTCATTGTCTTCATTTTATTAAACTGCTCACATGAAAATCAAAAATATAAACGTCAATTGAACACGTAATTATCAACATCACATTAAATAAAATGCATGATAGTTGTAATTGCTTTTTAATTTATAATCCAGTTTCCATCAATAAATTAGAGTTTTTAAGATTCAAATTATTTTGTCTTTTATTCAAATTATTGTCTTTCTTTATTTTCATTTTTTTTTTTTGAAATGTCCTTTCAGATAGATAATTATTCCTTATCTATCTAAAAGGACATTTCAAAATGCACATTACTTTTTATTCGTGATATGGTTTTAAATTTTTTTCTAATTTTTTTTTTTTTTTTCATTTAAAGGAGGAATATGCTATGTTTTAATAATTTTTAATTAAAACTTACAACAAACACTATTGCAGATAGAACATGTAAATTATTTATGGATATAGTTTTAGGTACTTTTTAAAATGGACAGTTAATGGATTAAAAATAGAGAAAATTGTTCTCTAAATATATTAATTATTTTTTATTATTCATTATTATTTTATTATTTTTATTTATCATAATTAATACTTATTATTATAAATTATATTTAGTGTTTAAAAATATTAATTATTTTTAATTTATTTTTATAAAAATATTTTATAAAAAGAAATATTCTATCTATCTCTCTCTCTCTCTCTCTCTATATATATATATGTGTGTGTGTGTGTGTGTGTGTGTGTGTGTGTATATTAGTTGTGCATTGTATTATTTGTAGGTACACAAATGATATTACAAATAATAATTGTATTAAGTTTTAATTGATATTTTTTTATTGTTTAATTTCAGTTAATGAGTCAAATTTTTAATTATTATCTAAAATTTTATTTACTGAATTCGATAATTTCAAGTATAAAATAAATTATTTAATCAAGCATCAGATTATATATTATAAAGTAATTTCTTTCAGAATAAATCTCCTCAATCATGATGGCATTTAACTAACCATCCATAAATTTATTGCCCCAATAATTTCGTCAAATAAGATGATCCATATTTTCTCGCCAAATGTGCATTGGCGCTAAGTTCCTAATAAGTTGGCGAGCGCATCTTCAAATGAGTAAGGCAGCAACCCTGCGCGAAAGTCCTGAATATAAGAAAGGGGGAGTACCAGAGGATTCAAACTCTTTCAATCATACTTTTCAAGCTTTGAGAATCCCTTCCTGAAGTATCCTGGGAGAAAGCCTGACAGCAGATTGTTTGAATCCACTGAGGTGTTAAAGTAAGTTGTTTTTTTTTCCTGTTTAGTTGAAAAATACTATTTTTTTAAACTCAAAATAAAAAAAAAAATGAAAAAAAAAACAAAAACAAGAAATTGAAAATTTTTTTTTTTTTAATAAATATTGTCACAAAAATCTGTTGGCAAAATAGACAAAAAATTAGATACGTTAAAAAAATATTTATGAATTCTTACTTTTAAAACTATGAAACCATATGTTATTATCATTTAGAAAAATGAAATTTTTTGGAAAATAATTTTGTATTTTAAAGAGATTTAAAATTTATCTTTTATTGGTCCTTACCAAGTTAATAATTTAAAATTTTGATCTGTCGTTATACAACAGAAGAAAATAATTTGTTGAAATTTGATCGTAAAGGAAAATGCATAGCGCGTTTTTAGAATATCATTAAAATATTCTAAATAAATTTAATAATTGATTTTAAAATTTTATTAACTTAATATCTTAATGGTAGTATAATATATTAGGAAACTGAAAAGTTTTATAATAAATAAATTTTTATTAATATTTTTTAATGCAATATTAGTTAATATTTCATATAATTGAATAGTTTTTAGTAAAATTCACATTCCTATAAATCTCTAAATTCATTGCATGAAAAATATATCTTTTAAAATTTTAATGAAAATAATATACTTAGATCAATATTAATTATTAAATTAACTTACGAAATAATTCATATATTTGCTTTTTTACTTTTACTTTTGCCTTATTTTTAATTTATTTTCTCAGTTTAAATATTTTCCTTTAGGATTTTCATAGTACCTTCAAAAAGAATTAGTATCTTATTCAAATTTCAAAATAAAAAATATATAAGTTTTTAACCAATTCCTGAAAGCTATAAAGCTTTGTTCTGTCAGCCGTCTTGGGATAAATTTAAAAAGTATTTATTGAAAATTTAAAATGGATGTGGGGATAAATAAGAATATATAGTATATCTATGTGAAATAATTCTCGATAATTAAAATTAAACATTATTATAAAAATAATTTAAATATTTTCAAAAATGAATGAATATTTTATAGAAATATTATTATACAGTCATTAACAATAACATGTCTAATCATTTTAAATTTTATAAATGGCTTAATATAATGGTTAAGATACATGTCTTAAAAATTTTATATTGTCTTTTATTTTTACATTTATAATTTGTTTTAAATTTGTTTACTTGTTTATTGTATAATTAAAAATATTTGATCAAAACTTTTATTCATTTGAATAATATTTAAACATAATTTAGTCCTACTACTTGAATGAGAAAGTGAAAGATTCAAAAAATATATTTTTTAAAAATTTGATATTTTAAATCAAAAATATATCATTAGTTACTTTTATTTTCTTCTCTGTGCATTTTTATAATTTAAAAAATAAAAGACAATAAAATATACTAAGAGTTATTGGTTTTCAGCAAATTGCAGCAATATATGCCAAAATAAGATGATTTTATAAAAATAAAATAAATTATAGTAATCAATTTTTATATAGAAGATTAATTTCAAATTTTCACTTCTTCAGAAAACTGAAAAATAATATAAACTAGTAAGTTCACAAAAAATTAGACACAAATATAAATTATTGTTGTTTGCTTCAAGAATAAATGAAAATGATTTAAAAAAAAATTTTATTTCAAAAATAATCAATGAACCCATATGTTAGCTTATTAAAATAGATAGTTACTACATATACAATGGAATTGCCAGTCAACAGATGCATATATTTACTTTTGTGATATTATTAAAAAAATATCAGTTAATAACTATTATTTCGATTCTAATTTAATTGGTTTATAAGGAAATTTTAGAAATTTAAATCATTTTAATTATTTTTGGCATAATTAAATTTAATCATGAAATTATACACATTTACATTACGTGTTAAGTTATACACATTTTAAATTAGATCCCAAAATTTTTGGTGACAGATTGAATAATATACACTCATCCACAAAAATCAACAAAAATGAAAAGAATGTAAAATTATTGTTACAATTTCAGTTTTTTTTTTAAGAGAAAAAAAAAAAGAAAAACATTATTTCAAGAATTAAATTTTAATGAATTTACTAATAAATCTACAATATTCTGATAAATAATATTTTTTAAATATATTTGGTAATATTAATATTATAAGATATATTTTTGTATGCTAATATATATATATATATATTTAATTTTTAGTCATATAAAAGTTTCCATCAAACATTATGAAAAATTATAATACATTATTTGAGAAATAATAGTAATTGGTTATGGTTAAATCAAAATTTATTTAAAAATGATTATAAAAGTTATAAATATTAAACCTTTCTTTAACATTATCTAACAATTCAGATTAAAAAATAATTATTTTAACTTTATTTTTGTGAAATATATATTATATAATCAGTATATTTATAAGCACCATGAATATTTAACCAGCACAAATTAAAACATTTCATTGTGGTATAAATAAATAATTACTATATCCAATGTTATTAAATTTAAATTAAATATGCTCTGTTTCAAAACAAAAGTTAATTTGTATTTCAGTTAAGTCAGATAATAATACATTTAGTGTTGCTTAAAAAAAAAAAAAAAATGGAATGATTTTTATATCTTTGTAATACGCATACAAGCATTTCATAAATCAATTTTACCACAAACTCCCATATATATATTTTCATTTAATTTTTAATAATTTTCATTTTCTAAGTTCTTTACCTAATCTTTTTTAAATTTATTTGAATTGATTTTATGTTTGAAATTTAAATACTAGACTATTTTTTTACTATACATTTATGGAAATATAATTATTTGTAAACTGGTAATTAATAATTTTTTTAAAATCTTTTTCTGTGAAACTGTTTATCAAATAATTTAAGAGTTAATAATTCAAATTATTTTTGAGTATAACGTTAATGAATAAAATTATTCATTTGAAGTAACACAATAACTTATATAACACACAAAACAATTAAAATAATATTAAAAATATTTAAAACTATTCGTCAATAGATTTGTTTACAGTATAGTTTAATTAAATAGCATCTTTATCTTATTAAAACATTAAAACAAATGAATTACACAATGAGAGTTAAAATAAAATAGTTCCTTATTATCAAAAATTATCAAAATTTATTTTTATCTTTTCATTATTTTTAATTTACTGGTAAGAAATTATTTAGTCTTTTCTTTTACTTAAGGAAACCATAAATATAAATATAAATGAAATAAGTGAAATTTCATAATTAGATTTTTTTTCACGAATAAAGTTTTGATGAAATTCTAATTTTAATCTATTTTTTTTTTTTAAATTTCTCAACAAAATGTTTATCAGTTTTGTATTTTAGTATATTTAAATTTATTATCTAACTATATTTTTCTTATTGATTTAAATATTTTAATCCTCTAATTGTTTTAGGAAATTGTATAGTTAAAACGTTATTCAAATAAAAAATTGGCATACGTAATAAATAAATATTTTTAAATCTATAAAATAAATTTGAATTCAAATTAATTAAAATAATTTTGTGTTAAAATTACTTCAGATTAAATTTATTCATTATTCATTATTCCTTCATTATTTACAGTCATTATTCATTATTCCTTCATTATTTACATTCATTACTCAAATCAAATTAATTAAACTTCCTATTAACTACAAATTATATTTAAATGGAATAATAAAAAAAACCCATCATTTTGAACAAGTATTTTGGAAAAAAAACATTTCGCTATGGAATTTATATTCTTTCATAAAACAATGAAAAGTTGGTAAATATAGAATTGTACATGTTTTTTATGCAATGTTTCGCCAACCCTCGCCCACATTTAGAAATGTGAATTGTCTTAACGATTATCTTTCTCCGAAAGTGAAAAACAATTTTCTTCCGTCTGAAAAGTTTTGAGAAATCTTTGAAAAGATTTTGTAAGTTATTTTCAATTTCTTTTCCAATAATCAAAACTTCCCAGAGTTATGATTAAGTTATTCTGCTTCCCAGAATAGCAAAAATCTCTTTACATTTAAAATGTTCACCTTTTCTTTTGAATATCCTAAAAACATTTTTATGAAAAAAAAAAAATTAATACCAACACAACTGTTGATGCATTTTGAGTGTAACAATGACTTAAATTATACAACAATTTAGATTAAACAATATTTTAGATTATACAATTATAGAAATTATACAAATATTTAGATTATACAATTACAGAAATTATACAAATATTTAGATTATACAATTATAGAAATTATACAAATATTTAGATTAAGCAATATTGTAAATAAAATAAAAAATTAAGAATTTTGGATCAAAGTTAGGTTACTAAGAATTGGGTTTTTTTTTTTTGCATTAATTAAATTTTCTACATTTTAGCTTTTTAATTTTTACCATTCAAAAAAGAAATATTTCAAATAACTTTTCAAGTTTGGTTAAAATGTGACATAGGTAGAATGAATGGGAAATGAATAAGGTTCTTAGTAATTTTTATTGAAATCTTACAAAAATTCATCCGTAAACAATAATATTTTTAATTTATCTATAAATCATAAAAATAATTTTTTACCAACTTAATTACTTTTTACCAATTCTTTATTCACTCTAATTTTAAACATATAATTTTTTTTTAAATATATTTAAAAATTAATTCATATATTTAATTTTTAAAAATAATTCATTTTCTTTCTAGTTAAATGTTTGATTGCAAATATTTCAGACAGAAAAAGTTAAAAATTACATTCATTAAAAATAATCTGTTCACCAAAATTAATTAGTTTAATAAATTAGTTTATTAGTAATTATAAAAAATAAATGAAACAAAAAAATTATTTGAATTATTAAATTTTCAGAATATATTTGTTGCAACCATAGTAATTACTTTTGTTCTTCTTCAATTAAATTTCATAAATCATTATGAAAAATTTAGTTTATCGAAAATTCCATAAAGTTGTAATTTTTTAAGGCAAATGAATAAATTAAAGAGAAACAAAAGATTAGAAAAAAAAAAATCAAATATCAAAATTTTACAACCTTATAAATAAGTTAACCTTATAAGAACTTTATATTATAAGTTCTGATATGAACAAAATTTAATTCAGAATATTAAATTAAAATTTCTTAAGCAACTTTGAAAATCAATTATTACCATTTAGATTAATTTTTAAATGGTTTAGCTTATGACGTTAAAAAAATTACTTTTTGAATTCAAAGTAATGAATAATAATTTATAATTCATGAATATTTTTAATGCCATATTTGATATTTATATTGGCAAGGTAATTTTTCAATAATAATTAACAATTATTTTACAATTAGAAAACTACATTTAACTGCTATTCTTTGGGTGCATTTTTAAACTTCCAATATATTAATTTAAACAATAACTAGTAAGCCAAAATAAAAGAAATAATTTTTTATTACACATCATAAAAAATAGCCAATAGCTCTAATGATAATAAAGTATTATTTCTAACGTTTGTGCAAAAATTTAATTTTTTTGTTCTTGTAAATATAATTGAGGCCATAATTGTTATTTAGTTAAAAAAATAATCTAGTAGAATAATAATTAAGGCTTTGAAGTCCTACAATGGCCATTTACTTTTACTAATTATAATTAAATGCACAAGTTATTTTCAGTATTTACTAATTCATGTAAAATTTTATCATTTTAATCTTTGAAGTATAACGCTCATCTATTTAAGGGCTATTAATGTAGCTGATATTACATTCATCTAATTTGAAAATATTTCATCGCACATTAATGTTAATATCCATTGCCAGCTGATATAATTAGATAACATATGATGGAAAAACAACGTAAAAGGTTAAATTGCTTTATTTTCTATCACAAAAATAAGAGAACACACACACACATACTTCTATACAATATATTCGCTGAGTCAAAATGGATCTGACCCACTATTAATTCAAATTATCACAAAAGCAAAGTGACATTTAAATTAGAGCTAAAAATACAAAATCCATTATCTTTCTAATGGATCTCATTACTAGACATTGTAATGACATGGTTAATCCAATCAACACCGATGTACGCAGCTTAAAAGTAAGGAAAGATAATTCCCATCCAATTGATGGTAAATTACTTCGAGTTTTTCTATCGATCAATGAAACAGAACTTATTTCCTTTGCAAAAATGAATGTCTTCCAGGATCCAAAAGCAAGGTACTTACTTTTACTAGCTGAATGTTTCTTTCTTTCCGAATATAATTTGGCTTTGTCTGAGAAAAATATTTATTGGATAAGTAATTCTTATCCTTTTTTTTTTTTGCCGAAAACTCTATTATATCAGAAGGCTATCTCATTTATTAAATTGACTAATGTTCTATTGATTTTAGTTAATTTCTGAATTGTAAAAAAACATATATCTTAATTGATTATCAATTTAAATACTACTGTGTCTAAAAGGTATGACCATTTTTTTTTTCAAAAACTCTTTATTTATTCTTCCAAATTTATTTCATCGGCTTCAAAGTAATCCTCTCCGGACACAATACACTTACGCCAACTTTTTTTCCAACCCTCACATGCTAAAGAGTCATTGACCGGGATGGCCTTCAAAGCGCGCGTCGATTCACGGTGAATCTCTTCAATCGACTCAAAATGGTGTCCCCAGAGTGGTCCTTTGAGTTTAGGGAATATTCAGAAGTCGTACGATGCTAAATCAGGTGAATATGGTAGTTGTGGAACGATATTGGTTTAATTTTTGGCGAAAAATCGCGAAGAATCAATGCAGTGTCAGTTGGTGCATTATCGTGATGCAAAAACAAAGAGTTGTCTTTCCATAAATGTGGTCTCTTTTTGCGAATAGCTTCACGCAAACGACGGATGCCACTCAAATAATATTCTTGTTGACAGTTTAACCCGGCGGAAGGAATTTATAATGCACCATACTACGGTAATCGAAGAAAACAGTCAACATGGCCTTAATTTTTGAGCGACTTTGGTGTGCTCTTTTCGATCTTGCTTCACTTTTGTCACAATAATCTTTCGATTGATCGGTTGTTCCCGGGTCGTAACATAAATCCAAGTCTCATCTCCAGTTATGATGCATTTCAACTGGCCCTGATTGTCAGAAAGCATTGTTTCACACACGTCAACACGACGATGTTTTTACGAAAAATTCAGTGTTTTCGGTACCAATCGAGATTTAACGCGTTTGAGGCCCAAAACATCTTTTGAAATGGAACTCATCGATCCTTTTGAAGGAGCAAAGTCTCTAATTGTAAATCGACGGCTTGCAAGCACCAAATCTTTAATAGTATAAATTTAGTATGTAAGAATCGCACGAAACCTTATTAGCAATGTGCAAATAGAAATATATAAATATATCTATGCCATGGTTAGACACTATACATATGCAAGTCAATGCATTTCGATGGACACAAGCGGAAGTGAATGTGAACACCCAGAGGTACATTCAGGTGCCACTTCCAATGGTCAAAAAATTGGATTCACTGCCAAACGCTCTTAGTAGCAACGCCTGGGTTACTCTAAATTTGCTACATATGTCGTTCCAGTGGCTAATGACGTCAGATTAATATATTCAGTATCTTAAATATCAATTTTAATGACAAGACGTATGGCATGAGCTCTACAGATATTTTGATATTATTAAAATGTATTCACCATTTACTTAAAACAAAAGAAATATACTAATAGATTATGAATAATAGCTAAATAGAAGTTGTGATAAAAAATTAAAACATGAATATAGTTATTAAATATAATTATTAAATTCACTCATATGAAATTAAATACCAATAAAATGGGAATGGCTTACTGATTAAATTTTATAAAACATATACTGTGAGTATTTTCATTTATCTTAATATAGTTTTACTTCCTTCTTTTTTAAAACAAAACATTGATAGATTGCATTTAATAATTAAAATAGGTCATAAAATTAAAAAGAAAGATATCGAATATTTACACATTTTTATAAGAAATATAAATAATTTAATTTAAACACATTCATATTAAATTCTAAGTACGGGATTCGAATCGAATCACGAAAAAGTGAACGAAACATTACTGTGAAGCATTATTCTTTGAAGATCCGAGCAAAAATGCAAATATAATGCGGAAGAAAGATATGCTCTGTTTATTCTTCTTAAGTATATGTAAACTTAAAAACAAAATGCAAATAAGAAATTCGCCTTTTTTGAACCCATAAAAGCCTTTTCAACTTTGAATAGTGCAAATATCCAATTGTGCTTACATGAATGTGCTAATCTGGTAAACAGTTCATCTTAAGATAAAAGAATATCTGAAATATAAAAGTTAACTCTTTGTAAATAAGGTCTAAGATATTTATATTCCTATGGAATAAAGTGCGAATGCACAAACAATCCCCTTTTTTCCTATCCAAACAAGCGAATCCTTTTTTACTATAAAGCGCTTAAATTTGTAGACTTATCTTTTTTAAGTAAAAGTTGGCTTCAACTTTTAATGTACAGAATCAAAATACGTTTTAGATTCTGCACTAAAAATACAAATCAGAAAAACATAGTTCACTTGAATAAAATAATAGAAAAACTAAAAGGGTTAAACAATAATAGATAGATAGATTTTAAAAGTTTGAATTTTAAATTAAATATTTATTAAAAATTTCAATGAGTGAAAATAAGTTTAAATAAATTGTTTTAAAGTTTTGTTATAAAAAATAATTTATTGCTTAGTAATTTTTTTTCTCCATTGAAAAGTTAATTTAAAATATTGATTTCCACATTTGAATATTTTTCATTCCAATTTTTTATAATCGTAGTGCCAGTATTCAGAAATACAGAAAATAAATATTTCATTATTTATGATTTCATTTGGAATTTAAATGGTCAAATTTGCCTCGAAATGAAATAATATATCAGTAAGATACATTTCCATTTTCAAGGTTATATGCTATTTCAAGAAAGTTGTTATCAAGAAGCATAGAAATTGATTGATGGAAGAAAATTGAAGTATGAAATAACGACGATGTTTCTTATACAAAAATGATGTCTTGATGCTATATTTCACGTCTCTATTCACGTCTTACATGAAAAAACCTGAAGTTGATGTTTTCCATAAAAAGTAACTCATGACTTAATAATATGGCTGTGAGGGTTTATAACTCAATAATATATAGACCATGCAAATAAAGATCACACTAAAATTGGTCAAGAAAGTTTCGTAAATATACATTTGAAATAAGTGTTATATATTTTTAAGTGAAATAATTTTTTTAAAAGCAACCATAATAACACCAGATTTTTTTTTTTTTTAAATTCGATTTTATGTTGTTTTAACAATATTTTTTATTTTCAAAATAAAATTTATAAATAAATAAATATTAATATAAGTTATCATTAACTTATACTTTAATTATTAAAAGGATATCATCCACTTTTAATAATATAATCACGTTTTTTTTTTACAATTCTTAATAGTTTTTTTAATTTTTATTTTTAATTTATTCCTCCGTTGTTAGTGTATTGTATGGATTGATAAAATCATTTAGTTATTCCACTAATTGTAATTGTAGTTTGTAATTGATTTCAGATATACATTTATTGATATTTAGTAATCCATGAACCATAATCGTTGAAAAATCATAAAGCCAAGGTCTTACCATTTTTATCATTAAATTACATTTTATTATAATTTTTTATTTATATGAAGGTATTTAATTATTAAAAATTGATTAATTTTGGTTATGATTCATTTTCTAAATTACATGGATTTCATGGGTTACAAAATTTTCATAGAAAATATTCCAAATATTTCATATCATCTAAACGTAAACTAGCTCAGCTTTATTAGAAAAATACACATTCTCCTGTCGTCATGAAATTCAATTTCAACAATATAATATACAACTTGATAAATATATGCTGCTCTAATTCAGGAGCTATATTTCATGTGAGCTTTAGTTGTCTTGCAAACTCATAAAGCCTCCGAATATTAAAATAATTTATCTAAATTCATTACAGAATACATTCCTTATTACATTGCACTGTGATTAATACGGTAAATAGCACTATGATACGTCAGAATATTCTACACTTCTAGTTTGCTAAATAACATTCAATATCCATTTAATTATTGAAGTTACCATGCATTTGTTTTGTACAAAATTATTAAAATCAGTGTTTCGAAATAGAAGCATATACTTTCATAAAATTATATCTATTTAGACAACATTACTGTTGAATATCGTGAATTTGAATTTAAAGGATTTATTTTCATCATTAAAACCATTCGTACGAGAATGATGTTCATTTTTTAAAAATACAATACATTATATTTAGTCAACAAATCAGTTATTCTACTACCAGTAACAAACAATTATAGATGTGAATTCCTCAATATGAAATTTTAGAGCTATAATTGTTTGAGTAAATATTATAAGAATGCATAAAAAATCATAATATTTTCTTAAAATTCCAAATTAAATGTATAAAATCAACACTTTAAAATCTTATACTTATCTATATTTACTTTTCACTGTTGGTAAGACATTTATTGTAGAATGGCTAGTGAAGAAGTGGTTATTAATTTACCCTAGCTTTTACAGAAATCTTAAACAACAATTTTAATGTAGGAATTAATGTAGAAATTTATCTATGATAAATAAAAAAAAAATTATTTCATTATTTCCTGGATCAATTATTCATGTATCCTTAGCATTTATTTATTTTGTCTTTTTTTCTTACAAATTTCCTTTGAGCTATATAATATATAATATGTGCCAATTTAGTAGAATTTTTTTCTAGTAAGTAAGAAGATAAAATACACATATTTTTATTTAAAACAAATTAATTTTATTTGAAACAAGAATTAAAAGTTTATTTAGATGATTTTATTAAGTATAATTTAGATAATAGTATATTTATGCATATTTCAAGAAGTAGATTTATATCTTAATACGTGGACAAGCTGAGGGATTTCTACATTTACTTAATTCAAATTTATTTATTTTTTTTTTTAGCTTTCTTTGCGAATTGCTTATTTATCAATTCAAGTAAATAAATAATGAAATTCCAGTAATTAAATAATGATTATCATATTTCTAGACAATATCAATTCAGGATTAGGGATTAAATTATTGAGTACTAAACTAATTAGTAATAGACGCTGTAAAAGGTTTTAAAAAATACTTATCACTTTTTTACTTCGAAAATTACTCATACAAATGATTGCAAACCCTTAGAAATTACCCCTATTACGTAACTGATTATTATATGTGAATAATTTGGTAAATAAACAAAGCTTCTTTTGACATGTTTTGACAGGAGACCTTAAAATTTATGAAACTGAAATTTATTTACGTTCTTTGTCTACTTTTGTCATATTTTTTTTTTTTTTTTTTTTGGAAAAGTATTAATTCTCATCATGTTTTTGGACAGGAAAAAAACTTAAACTTCGACTTAAAAAAAATTGTTAATCTCTGTTTACTTCATATTTACTCTTGTTTTACTTTTTATTCCAGTAACCGTCAATCTATTATTTTTAACATTTTCTTTACCAACACAAGGATGTGATTATTTTCGAAATAAATAAATTTAAAAAATTGGAGTAACTGAGTTAAAATATTTTAAACAAAAACATGAAACCTTTCTAAATTTGAGATAAAAACAATATTATATATATATGAAATCTTTATGCAAGAGTTGTGATTAAAGAAAAATTTAAAATTATTAATTTGCCAAAAAAAATGAGTATGTCTGGAACACATTTATGTGTCTTTAAAATTTTGATTAAAGTATTTAGCACTTCTAAGCGACAGTTATAAATATTTGAAGAGAATAAATAATTAAATAGTCTTCATGGAAATAATGTCTAATTGGCTAACATTTCTAATATTTTACAATAAGAGGCATCAGCATTTTCGAAATAGCTGTTTAGTAATCAGTTTATTTGTAAGAGCAATTTATTTGTTAGTTAACTTTAGAAAAAGTTTTGGAAAATTTACTCAATTATTTTCAAAAATATAATTTTGCTTCATTTATTTCAATTGAAAAAATAGTAAATGATTATTAAAATAAATCTCTGTATAGAAAACAAAATAAAATATTTATACATTGTAGAAAAGTGAATCTATTTCTTTTTTCTCATTCTATATGTTATTTAAATGAAATATTTGAAACATATTAATAATACTTGATTTATTTTAATGAAAAACATATCATGAAATTTTAATCCAAAATTAGAACTCATAAAAATTATTAAAATAAACTGTAATCACATTGAATGAACTTTTCATCTTTAAAGTATTTATATCTTTGTTATTTTTTTATTTGTAAAATCATTTAATTCTTCAAACGATTAAGGAATAGAAATTAATTTTCTGATTTAATTTACCGTTACGCTAGAGTTATATTGATTGTTATTCACTGGGAGACTCAAACGCAATTTAATTACATTAAAACCATTTTTTGTTTGAAGTGTTTCTTTTTTTAAACTATAAACAAGCAACTTACCTTTGGGATTAATTAGAATATTTGGAATGAAAAAAATACAATATGCTTTAGATAATTCTGTGTTTCTTACGTTTAACCGCTATGCTTGCTAATTTAAACAAAAAATGCCCTAAAACATTCATTATTCGAATCATTTAATTACTTTGAGTAAAACCAACAAACTTTCAATTTTTTTGTTGACAAATTTTTGTGTTTTACTTTTTATTCTTTTGGAAAGAAATGCACCTTTATAAGGTTGATTTGGATCAGAAAAAAACACTTCAAATACCATTTAGCATGGATTTTTTTAATTTGTAAAATATGTGATCCTATTTTTATTATACTTTTTAAGGGTTTTTTTATGAAATATGTATTTGCCATTAGATAAAAACAATATTTTTTTTCCTTTTTCTATTATATTTATAGTTCAGCCAGTTTTGTAAAAGCACCAGTTAAAGAGTAATTGATAACCAAAAAAATTTTATCAAAAAATATATATTTTATTTTATTTTATTTAAATATGCATGACTAATACTGTCTGAAATTTTTTAATTATGGTAGTATGATATAACAAATTGAAGAAGATATATAATAATAAACTAGTATACTTTTTTTAATTATTTCACGAATTTAATTCATTTACTAAATATGTAAAAAATGGATATGATATTCAATTAATCCCATACTCATTGAGACATAAAACAAATAGTTTGAAAATACTACTGTGCCCAAAAAGTAAAACCAATTATTATTTAATTATTTTTTTCTCAATAACTCTTTACTTATTCTTCCAAATTTATTTCATCGTATTCAAAGTAAGCCCCTCTAGACACAATGCACTTACGCCAACGTTTTTTCCAATCCTCAATCCTCAAGCGCGCGGCATTCACGTTGAATCTCTTCAATTGAATCAAAACGATGTCTCCGGAATGGTCTTGAGTTTAAGGAATATCCAGAAGTCGCATTGTATAATTACGGCTGGGGGTTGTGGAACTATATGGGCATCATTTTTGGCGAAAAGGTCACGAAGAATCAATGCAGTGTGAACTGGAGCATTCAGTGTTTACGGTACCAATCGAGATTTGACGTTTTTGAGGCCCAAAATGGAATTGAGAGATCTTTTGGAAATTCCAACATCATTAGCAAGGTCTCTAATTGTAAATCGACGGTTTGCAAGCACCAAATCTTTAATTTTGAACATGAGCTTCATCGGTTGTGGTTGATGGTTGACCAGAGCGCTTTTCGTGTTCAACGCGTTCTCTGCTTGCTTTGAACTGTTTATACCACTTCTAAACATTTCTTTCCGAAATAGTAATGGTCACCGAATGCCTTCTGCAACATTCTATACATTTCACACAGATGTCAATAATAGTGACAGAAACCTAAAAAAGAAAAAAAAAATGAAATTCCATAAGCCCCCGGGAATTTTAAATTAAAAATTGGTTTTACTTTTTGAACACAGTAGTACGATGCTATCATGACAGTTTCTTTTTTTTTAAGAATGATTTTACACGTTTAGTGGTGACGAATGCAAACTATTCATTACTTGTTCGCAGTGGTGAAGAAGCAATTAAAATGATTGAGTTTGATGCATATTTACGTTTTTTCATTTTTGCAAGAACAATGATGTTTCAAACCATATTCTGGTTGTGTTCTAGTAAGATGTAGAGTTAACCAAGAATTATTGCTCCTCATTAAATTTTGTTTTAGAGAATATTAATAAGTCTCAAAGCAGCAACAAATCTCATAAAAAAAAAGTATTTCTTGTTGAAAATGGCAGTGACTTTCCAGAAAAGATTTTAAAATATTCCTCTTCATATTTTTAGTCTCGACTAGGGATTTATTAAAAGTGGATTATTATAAATGGACTGGAGGAATTTAGAATATAAATATGCTATATGGTTCTGTCTAAAATAGAAATAATGTAATAATGCCTTTGAGCATAAATCATCTTTCAACATCGCAGCATAACGATTGCCTTAATTACCATTTAATTCTAGCCTATTGAAGGTTTTTGATTTTAAAATTTGCATTTTCTAATTTTATCTTAATAAAAATAAATATCAAAGCCTCTTCTTTCAAAAGAAATCAAGTCTACTTAATTTTCCCCAAATAAAACAAAATATAATAACTTTTTCTCCTTTATTACACTTTTTTTTAACTATTTATAAAAACTTTAATAAGAATGCAGTTAAATACATCATTTCATTTATAATAATTTGATATATGTTTTAAAAAACCAAAACAATATTATATATATATATATATTTATTTATAATAGGTATATAGAATTTTTAAAATATATAATTACAAATATAAGTAAAGAATTAATAATAGCTAATAAAATCTGGCTAAATACTGCGCATGATTATTAATACTTCACTGAATTATTATTAATTAAAACTTTAAGGGTTCAGTGCCTGAACTGAGTACATGTACGTTTTTCTCTGCTAGTACTTAACGATAGAATATAGATTATAACAAATAATATAACACAGAATAAATTCAGTGTATTATTTAATATATTTATTGATAATAATATGCAAATTTAAACTGAAGTAAATATGTATTTTAAACACAGATTTTAAAAAAAAATTATTGATTTTTTTAATCAAAACAACTACTTAATTTACTAGTATTCACTAAAATCAAAACAATGCTTATATAAAATCTCATCTATAACTACAATTATATTTTTAATAGAGCTTTATAAAGTTTTCATTAAAATTTTATCTTTATTGTTTCTGGGTAACTCGAACATATTACTTTCACTGTCACGTAATTTTTTCTTGTTCTTAACAGCACATACACGTTAATCTTTTTTAAAGTTATGGATTGTTGAATAATCTAAGAGTATGAAAGTAAAGAAAACCTTAATCATTTGCACGATATATAAGAATATTTAGGAATAAAGTTAGTTACAAAAAGTTGCAAGGATTAAGAACACTGAATATTGTAGATAAAAGAATAGGTAATATAAAAGTAAAATAGATTATTTTGTTTAGCAAAAATTAAAGATTTGTACTAAATTATTATTTGTCATTGAAAAAATATTTAGAAAATCAATGCATGAATAACGAATTTCTTTGTATTTTACTAATAAATGGCCTGAAAAACTCTCCAACTCCTTATCCAGCTTGCTATGTAGTGTTCAAGATGACGCTGATTCGATAGTATATATCATGGCATGCATTACATTTACTTTTTTGAAAATTATGTAGGCAAGGACGATTACGACGAATAATATCACATTAACTTTAGGTAAAATTTCTCTTCGTATTTTTTTAATGTTCACTAATACAGCCCACAAATGCAGGTTGCTTAATACTATAAGTTTTCCTGGAAGATATTACTTATCTTCTCTTGCCAATCTTGATGGTAACTCATTTAAGTAATCAGTAAGTGGTTAATGACTTACTGTTAAAATCAGTTTTCTCATTTTTAACCTATGAAATGTCTTTTCGGAGAGTTTTTTTTATTCCTTAAATCAATTCAGCATTGTATTCCCTTATCCTTGTTGAACTACAGGAGTAGCGGAATTCACTACACCTGATCACGGCAATTAATTACGGTTTTAATTATATATGTATATATATATATATATAATTAACATATATATATATATATATATATATATATATATATATATATATATATATATATAATATATATATATATTTTATATATATATATATATATATATATAATTAATATATATACATATAATTATACGAGGGTAACTGAAATTTTTGAGACAGTGGCAGACAACAAACGCAGGAAAAAAAAATATTCGTTAAATTAGTAAATTTGAACACTTTTGGCCGTAGACGATAATTTGTGGCAACAATTGCAATTTAGCTGTCGTAGAATAAATTTTGGAAAAAGGAAAATGGAATTGACGCGAGAGAGCATTATCACGCTATGATTTTCTATGATTTTAAAGTGGGGTTAAATCAATAAGAATGCTTTCAACATCTACAAATAGCATATGATAGCATCTACAATAGCAATTTGGAGAAGAAGCTCCATCTCGTGCTACTGTATTTAGATGGTTTACAGAATTTCGTAAAGGTCGAAGTTCTCTGCTTGATCAAGAACACACAGGAAGACCTTCATGAACTGTAGTTCAGAAAATGTGTCAGCCATACTAAAAATGTTAGTTGATGATAATCGTTGCACTTACTAAATGATACAGAAAAAACTTAACGTTGGATCCGCAGCAATACATAGAATTATTCATGAAGAACTGCATATGAAAAATTAATTTGTTGTTGGGTCTCCCATAATTTAACAGAACACCAAAAAACGGAGTGTGTCAGAATCTGCAAATAAACCATAAAATTACACCGCCTTATTTCTAAAATCATAACTGGTGATGAAACTTACATACCTTTTTTGACGTTCCAACACGACAAGAAAGTAAAGTATGGGTCTTTGAAGATGACCCCAAACCAACAAGGGTGAAAAGCCAACGAACAATGAAAAAAGTAATGTATGCCGTTTTCTTCAGAAGTACGGGACTGGTCAAAGCCTTCAAGCTGTAGGGATAGAAGACAGTCCCATTTTAACTGGTACAACACTAAGTGTCTTCCAGAAATTCTTCAAGAAGCGAATGTAAGGGGACTCATGCTTCACCATGATAATGCGTCTTTTCATACGGCAAGATCGACAGTCAAATTTCTTAAACAATAACACATCAAAGTGATAGAATATCCACCCTATTCCCCTGATCTTGCTATGTGTGACTTTTGGCTTTTTTAATATTAAGAAAAAAATTTTTACGTGGTCGCCGTCTTCATTTCGAAGATGAGATTGATGAAGCTATAAAAGCATATTTTTCATCAATTCCAAGAAATGGATGGCGTGAAGCAATTAATCTTTGAAAAATCGTCTGCAAAAGTGCATTGATGTTGGAGGGGACTACTCTGAACACTCTTAAAATTCAGTAAATTAAACTTGTACCATTTAGCCGTTTCTCAAAAATTTCACAGTGGCCCTCATATATATATATATATACAGAGAGAGAGAGAGAGAACAAAACATGAGCATGATAAACCACATAAGAACTGATAAGAAATTAATTAGAAATGAGACCATTTTACACATAAAAGTTAGTATTCGCTATACGCAAATTGCATAACAAAACTATAGGTGTAATGACAATGCAAGAATCCTGAAATGCTTCACGTTCAGGTCTCTCTCTGAAAAGAAACTTTTATATAGTGAATAATGATTAATACTTATAATTGCGTTCGATATTTTATTATTCTCTTGTTCTATTGACTGTTGTTCTTTTCTAATTTATTTCAATTTGGGGAAAACAAAATACATTGTAAGTACATTGCATAACTAAACTCACTCAAAAGCGCCGAGTAAACGTAATTCTATATCTGGTTAAACCATTAGTTCAATAACAGGCATAATTCAGACACTACCAGACTGGTTATTATTAAATAATGTAGTGTGAGTGTTTCCATTATTACAAGCCAGAACTAATCTTACTTGTAAATCCATTACAATTTTCGCATTCTATTTCTAGTGAAGCAGATTTCATTAGATTGCAAATCCGTTCTAATTTCATCTATATTAGTCTTCGAATATAATAAATTAATCTGCAAAAAGATGTAAATGCTAGAATTACATACAAAGTAAATATAAATACTTCAAATCTTATACATTGTATAACCAATACATAAATTAAAAAATTAATATTAATGAAAAATATTGCTCAAAAGATTGAAAAAGTATTAAAATATAATACCTATAATTTCCAAATTAGGAGACATTCATTGTTATTGAATTTAAGTTTTAATTTGACATATTGATGGCCAATAAAACATGCAATATAGTTACAAAATCAAAACAAAACATGCAAAATAATTTAATATTGGCTGCTAATATTCATATGTGTTATTTTAAATAGTTTATTTCTATAGTATTGCTTAAAAAAAGTCTCTGTCTCAAAATACATTACCACATATATTAATCTATAGATATATCGTAAGATTTTTTATCATAAAAAATATTCAATAAAAGTGAAGAAAAGATTTACCAATTTTCATAATTTATCATTCTGTTTTTTTCATTTTCATTTACAGTATAAATTTTAATTTTATAAACTTTAATTTAATATTTTTCAGGTATATTTAAAACACATTATCTCCTTGAGAACTTTAAAATCCTCTAAAAACGGATTATTATTATAGCGGGGCACTATTTTTATATAATTAATATATAACTGAGCTTTTAATTCTCGAACTTTTCATATATCCTCACTATGTATGAAAAATAATAATTAAATGTAGAGCTTAAAATTCCTTAAATATATTAGAATATTAAGTATTATTACTTCAATTTAATTTTCGAATAGTTATTATTTAAAAATAATTCCTTTTTTGAGATGTAAGAAATACTTGCAAAGATATATTTTAAATAAAGTGTTTTTTTTCTTTTTCTTTTTTACCTTGTGTAAAGATCACCCAAACTTAATTCCTTAGTTCCCCTTTTATAAGCACAAGTTGAAGGTATAGTTATTATATTTTATTTATAAGATACAGATTTAAAATATTTCTCAGAAAATGTGATTACATTAATATATATATCCATATATAGTATGTTTTATAATAAAAATAAGCAAATCAATAACTGCTCTTTGAATATCTTTAATTTTCACTCATTTTCTCTAAATATATAATTTTCACATAATTCTTTTTTATTACTCCAAAAAACAAAAAAAAAAAATGTATGTAAGTATAAAAGTGCTGAGTTTTCAAAAAGTTGTGAAACATATAATTCAATATAAATCAAAGGATACATTTAATAAAATAAAATCATTGAAAACGAATGATGATTCACATTGAAATCATTGATGACTCATAACTAAAACAATTATGTTCTATCATAAGTCTGTATACAATTTGCTACAATGAATACAAAAATATATATCATGAAAAAGCAGTTAAAAGGTTTATAAATATATGCTATAAAATATGCAAACACTCTAAAATTAGAAAGTATTTTAAATTTATACTGACATCATGGATCTATTATTATGTATATAGAGACAGGAAATTAAATTATAAATATAAATTTATATTCATCATAAGCAATATTTGCTATGAAATTTTTTATTCGTCATCAAAAGAGATACTCTTTGATCTTAAGTTCGTTAACTGCTCTCTACCTACGAGCGTCTTTTTCATTCACTGACTCACACAATATAAAATTAAGATTTTTTTGTGTAAATAAGAAAAATGTGAATTATAAAATACTTCATTATTTATTTATAGCATTGAGTATACTAACAGTTTACAAATTAAACAACTGATTACAAAGTTCTTTATAAATATTTATAGGAATAAAAAAAAAATATGCAGACATAGATGTACAGTGCATTTAGGTAATAACAGTGCATTAAAATTCAAAATGATTCGTCTTTTTTAATTATATTTGTGACAACTTCATATTTTAATTTTAGTCAAGACATTTGAAGTTATTGTTAAAAATTATAGTATTTTTTGTAGTTTAAAGTCGATCTATTAGGTGGCATTACATTAGAAACGATAATATCACCAAACTTGTATCACTTTAATAAAAATTCCTTTAATAGAAATCTTATTCCTTAATATATAATATTATGAAAATAAATTTTTAATACTTAGTAACATATACTTAAATGTTTTTAAACATAGAGTATTTGATTTAATGCCACTAAAGACAGATTTTATTAGCAATTTCCTATGTGTTTCAAGGATGATAGTAGAATGCAATTTATTATATTAGATAAAAATACATAGACACATGATGGAAATTCCTTCTATATTCCTATGAGAATATACAAGATAATCCGAAAATCAATTCAGACGTTGTATCCATCACATTTGGCTGTCATACTGAAGAAAGAAATATCCAACTAGGATGTTAAATTTTCAATATTGAATTTTAAATTTTCAATATTCTGTTGAATATGTTTGTTTCAAGAAAACAACTGTAGCTCAATTGACCAGGGCAATCATATTAGTTTATCCTCATAATTGCAAGGACACTAACGGTATAGATGTATTAAGTAACGTAATACCATCAATTATGTGTATCATTACAAATATAGCATACATATAAGAAAAAATAACAGTGCATTAAAAATTCAAAACATGCGTCTTTATTTAATTATATTTGCGACAAACTTCACATTAGTCCAATTTCGGTATTCGTATTTTAACACAAAATGCATAATAATGTTATAAAAATTGAAAGAGACTTGCAATCGTTGTTGTTTTTCAAATATCTTTGCAATCAATCTTTGCATTTGAATTAATGTCATTTGTTGCTACAACAACAGTTAGAACAACAGAAATTCTAAGTTACTGAGAAGCACCAACTGCAATTTCATACCATGGAGTTATTCTATTATACGACACCATATTGTGCCAACACGAATTGAAAGAACACTCTGCAGCATGCCATCATAATATATGCGATAAGGTAGGATTAATAGATAGCTAAGATTGCTTTATAAGATAGCTAAGATTGCTTTTTAACAAGATAACTTTTTCGACCTACAGATTTATCGTGCCCATTCCCGGTATAGACATGGATCGATTTCAATCGATTTTTTTTTTTTTATTTTAATATTAGATAAAACATTTGAAAATTTTGTTAATAAATTATATTTATTTTGTAATTTAAAGTTGATTTATAGGATAGTATTAGATTAGAAACGATAGTATCGCCATACTTTTATCACACTTAATAAAAATTCCTTTTAATAGTAATCTTGTAATATCTATTTATTTAATATATTTTGTAACAATTACAGACAGCAAATGTCATACAATTTTAAAGAACATTAAAAAGTTATTTATTTCGTGGCATATACAGACAGATAAAATAGTTATATTATAAAACTGAAACAGACTAACTATAAAACAAAAATTATTCCTTTAATGGACGTAAACTTTCAAATCATTTTGTCTGCTTACCTTTAAATAAATGAGACAAGATGAAGGATAAATGGATATTATCTTGGTTCCTGAAGGTATCCATAGAATCAGCCTATAGCTAGAAACCCATTATTCATTTTGGTAATTAAATTAACCCAGAATTATAGCTCGGTTCTAGTAATTGTTAATTAAGTAATTGCGCAACTCTTGCCACTAAGGACAACAACTTGAATTAAGAATACTTAAACCATTTAAAATGGGTGAAATAAAAAAATGGTGTAAGTCAGATATGCAAATCAGGAATACTCGTGAAGAGGCCGATAGGTAATTATTTTCGGTACTTAAACGCCTGTGAATGTAATCGCTTTTAAAAGTGTTACAATTGATTTACCATATAACTAAATTGCTTTTAAACTTTTCTATTGTTTTGACAATAATATGATTTAAATTCATTGACTTAAAAGTACAGTGAAATAAAGTTTAGTTATATTTATTAGTTTATAGAACAACATCATTTGTGTTAATTTCGGTTTATTGCTTAAAAAGCCTTTAGAGTATCCAGAGAATTGGTTACTTTGGTCTCAGAATGGGAAATAATTTTTTTTTAATATATAGTGCAGATAAGTTGTTTAATATTTTATAGCTGTACATTGATAAATAAAAATATATAAAATAAATAACAAATATTATATAAAATATTATATATTTTAAAAATATTTTAATAAAAACATAATACTTTCTTTTTAACAACATTTTTGTAGCCCACGATTCAATAATTATTACAATAAAGAATTCTTAGAGTTGTGGACTAATAATTTCAAATATTTTTAAAAATACTATAAATAAAAAATATAAAAGCTTAAAAATATGGGATTAAATATTTATATATTTTTTTAAAGCAATATATACAAGCATATTTAAATCATTTTCTAAAAATTATTATAATTTTTTAAACTATGCGATATTATTTTTGAATTAATATGCAAATATTCAGTAGATTTATTTCAATTTTCTAATATGCATGTTTTAACATATAATAAATTTCAATATTACTATGGTTATAAATGTAATCAATTTATCTTTCTAAATATATCAAACAAAAATATTAAATATTAAATATTTGTTATGGATATGTTATATAAAATAATTGTTCTTAATTTAACTCATTTTTTTCTCAATTTTCATAAATAATCATAAAAATCAAATATTTCTTTTGATAATCATATATAATTTTTATATATATAAATTATGTATATATATTTTTTATAAAAACGTAAAATTTATACTTTTAATAGTCAAAATAAGTTATACATCAAAATAATTATTACGATAAGCAAATCAGTAACAGGTTTTCTAAAATTCCAAAGAGTGTCTTCGCAAATCAATATCAGATATTAAATGATTTTTATAAATACTATTTTAATCTTTAATTAATAAAAATATGTTTCAGCTATGTTTAATAAATACGCTAAGTATGTTTCAGTTAGGGTTTAATAAATACGCAAATACGTTTCAGTTAAATATGTTCAGTTTTATCCATCAAATGTATTTTTACAGAAAGAAAACTATTTATGGGACGGATAAAAAATTAATTTGACAGAACCCTTTCTATGTATAAATATTATGTTAAATAGTGTTTTATAAATATGATAAATTAAAACATTCGATATATTTAGAATGTATATCATTTCTTTAAAAAATCATATTTTTTTCAAAATGAATTACTTTTTAAAGACTTTTCTAAACTTTTATTTCCTCACTTAAGTTACTTTACCTCAAAATTAAGTTCTTCAGTAAATCGACATCCCTTAATCCGTTGTAGGAAAATTTATGTAAACCTGATCACGATTGATGAGGTTGGATAAGGTAGTTTACTCGCTTAAGATTCTGTTATACTTACTGAGAAAGGACCGTAGAGAAATACATCACATCGCATTTGTTTAGGTAATTGTGGTCGATTAGATCTTTGTGTAATGTCTGGAGGTTCCCTAGAGCCACATAGTAAGCTTTTACTGCTAAAAGATTCCGCCTTCATAGAGAACCTAATTGATTTCTTAATGGCTTGAGGATTAAAATAATTTGAAGGATGAAGGGTAATGATATGTTAATATAGATAAGACCTACAGTAGGTAAATTGAATTAAAGTTTATTTTGCCACAACAATTTGGCTAATTAATTTAGTGGTTTCCACCATGTTTAAAAATGGGTATCAATGGGATAAAAAAAGAGTAAGAATTAATTAGCATTAAGTGATAGCTGGATAAACTCATGTATTTCAGAAAATAAATTTAGGTTTTCCTACCATTAAAGATAATGTTGAAAGAAGAACTTTATAGATAAATTTATGTTGCTTCATGTATTAGATGAGTGGATAAAGAAATAAAAAAAAAAATAAAAAAGAAACGTTCAGGAGAAAAAGTATGTTATTAGATTATTTAAATGCCCAAATGTAGAGTTTGAGTATGGGTATATTTTAAATTTCCGTGATTGTCATCATTTACAGATATCAAAAGCATTTAAATATCTTTAATTAAACTATACGGTATTGTCTGCTTACAATTGTCAGATACATTATACTCTGATATTTTAAATATCTAGAATAAATGTAACTAACTCACATCGCAATATATTCATACGATCTTACAGGTAAAAAATTAGCCAAATATTTAAAATGCAATACCAAATATTCAGAAATGATTCATATAAATGTGCTTAATAACGTAGAAGTTTCTTTTGAGAGTGCTATAAATTCCAAATGATTTTGATTACTTATTTATGCAATAATATAAAATATAAATATAAAATATAATAACATAAATTTATTTATGCAAGACTCATTCATTCAATCATTACAGCTAAGATTATATTTGGTACACTCGATAAAAAAACTCAGTAACATACAACTAATCATAATTAAAAGCAACAAGAAACTCACAACATGTAGCTAGATCTTTATAAAAATAAATTGTTATTCGAACCATATCAAAAATTACCAAATCATAGTGTATTTGTAAAAATTGCTCTTGTATGATTTTGAAAATTCATTTTATTAATGGATAAAACATTTTAACATAAAATGAAATACATTTGACACAATAAACTTCACCAAACATAAAGGAAAAATCATGCATTTTAAATAATCAATTTTATTAAATTTTTCTTTCAACTTATTGTTTTTTTTAAGAGTTAATACATTACTTATAACTTTCCTAATTAATTTCATCTTTACAAAAATTATTTTTACCTTGATATTCTATTCTTAACAAAAGCAAATCGTGTAAAAAGCACTATTATGAATCCTAATCAATACGATTGAAACTTATGTTAAATAAAGGCATTTGCTGGGTTATAAACATCTCGTCAAATTAAGAACAACGGTGACATGAGATATGTTTTGATGTGACTAGTTCATTATGAAAATAAAATAGTGGAAAATTAATTTCTGAAACTATAGAATTATAAGATATATAGCTTTTACAGTGTATTAGCTTTTCTAAATATAAATATAAATGAGTTAAAAAGAAATAGGTAAATTTGCATAGACTGCAATATACAGTAGTCTAGAAAGACATTACGCAAAAAAAAAATGAAGCCTGTTTTTGAAACTATTAACTAAAAAAAAAAACTTTTAACTCAATGGTTTTATATAAAAATTTTATTCACAGAAATATCCTTCCTTTTAGTAAACTTTTTTAACATGATTTTCTTGGAAATACAGAAAATTGTTTCTTGCAAGGCAGTGTTATGAATTTAATTGAACGTAGTTGATATTTGATATTAGGGGCTTGATGGTCAAGTTATTAGATCTCTAGTACTCGATGCCACAGGTTTCAGGTTCGCGTCCCGGCGTGGTTGTATTGGCTCGGAATTACCATAGGTGTAATATGACTCTAACCATAGGGCTGACAACCCTTCCAGTAAAAGGAAATATCTTCTGTCTCGAAATCTTCGAGCAGGCAGGCGGCCTTTGGCTCACCATTGCGCTGTTGCTCCAATGAAGAAGAACAATAATATTTAATATTGTTAAAGAAACTGATATTCCATCAAATAATTTGTGGAAAGAACTGTGATCAAAAATTAAATTTAACATGCACAATCGAAATAATATGGCTTTTCATTGAAAATCAATTTCATAAACTATCAAGTCATCTCATACTAGTGAATTGTATTTTGTATCCGTTTTGATAGATATTTCAATGAATAAGAACAAAAGGAAGTTTGCCACAGACAACACAGCATCACATACAATAAAAATACCTTGTACACAACAAAACTCACCAACCGCAAAAAAAATTTGCCACCATATCAATATATGAGGAAATAAAATACCTTTTTTTTCCTTTCTCCGTATGCTTTATGGCAGCGTACATACAGCCAGAGATCCTATTTCTCCCATTACGACCTGAATCGGCAGCAATCCTCTATCCAATCAATCAGTGTCAAAATAAAGATAACAATCTCGACGCTGGAATTTCTATTCCCGTCACTGATGTCTCTCAGAGCCTTCAGCCAATGGGAGATATTCACGACCTGAGGTGTAGAAAATCTTTCCTGGGCTTAGATAACCACATTTTTGAATGGGGGAGAACTAGCTTTCAATTGATTCTTTATCACAGCTTGGGAGATATTATTTATCGAACAGCTTTCCTGATGAATCTTCGGATCCATATATTTCGATAATTATTTACAGGAAATGGTGTCTACTTTTTCAATTTGCTGGAGTAGAAAAATTTCAAAATATCAATTCGTGGATAGTAGAAAATCAAATAATAATGGTAAATAAATATCCTGATAACATATATTTCGATAATTATTTAGAGCAAATGATATCTACTGTTTCAGTTTGCTCGAGTTAAAAAATTTCAATTCGTAGATAGTAGAAAATCGAAATAATAATAGAAAATAAATAAATCCTGATAACATACATTTCGATAATTATTTAGAGCAAATGATATCTACTGTTTCAGTTTATTCGAGTTAAAAATTTTTCAATTCGTAGATTGTAGAAAATCGAAATAATAATGGAAAATAAATAACCTGATAACATGTATTTCGATAATTATTTAGAGCAAATGATGTCTACTGTTTTCTACTGTTTCAGTTTGCTCGAAAATCGAAATAATTAGAAAAAAAATATTGATAACATATTTCGTAATTTAGAGCAAATGATGTCTACTGTTTCAGTTTAAATTCGTAGATAGTGGAAAATAATAATAATAAAAAATAAATATCCTGATAACTTATATTTCAATAATTATTTAGAGCAAATGATATCTACTGTTTCAGTTTATTCGAGTTAAAAAGTTTTCCATTCGTAGATAGTTAGAAAATCGAAATAATAATGGAAAATAAATATCCTGATAACATATATTTCGATAATTATTCAGAGCAAATGATATCTACTGTTTCAGTTTGCTCGAGTTAAAAATTTTAATTCGTAGATAGTAGAAAATTGAAATAATAATGGAAAATAAATAACCTGATAACATATATTTCGATAATTATTCACAGCAAATAATATCTACTGTTTCAATTTGCTCTAGTTAAAAAATTTCAATTCTTCAATAGTAGAATGTTGAAATAATAATGGAAAAAATAAATAACATGATAACCTAAATAAATAAATACCCTTAAACTATTAATAATAAATAACCTGAAAATTAATAACCTAAATAAATAACCTGAATATAATAATAAAAAATAAATAACCTGAAATTCGTTTTCTTTACTAGACAATTCCTTTAAACAGCAAAAAACCAGCTTTCATTAATTCTTTATATCTTGAAGATATTATTCGTAGAAATCCTAAAAAACTGGATTTGATATACATCATTAATAATGTCGATTCGAAAGAAAAATCAAAACTATGTCTGATTACAAAATTTCGGAACTTTTTTGTGTGTTTGTTTAGATAGCTATATTCAAATATAGAGAACGAATTCCTTGGATTTTATTTCATAATCGTATCTTCGGAGGCTGTTTATTAAAATATTTTTGTGAGAACTATGTTTTATTATTTGTTCTCAACAAATGAAATGAAATTTTTTTTGAAACAACATGTGTTTTAAGTACATCATGTGTTAAATAATCTCAATTATTAATTAGTTTCCATAGAAAAAACTTTCAATAAAAGCAACTAAATAAAAAAAAATTGTAAAATATTAAATTACTTTAAATGAACAAACAAATATTTCTTAAATCAACATATGACACATACCATACATTATTTTCTAAGCAGTAAGTTAATAAATTTTCTATTGTTAAAAATGTTAAAAAAATAATAATTTGCCAAAGTAGCTAAAATCTCTTTTGATAGATTAATATATGAGGTAAATATGCTTTGAAACGAAATTGTACAACTATTTAAAGAAATTCAGTGAAATATATTTATAAATTTTCTCACTATATTTTGATAAAGTTTGAAAAAATAATTAACTAGTTTATTTTGTCATTATACTTTTATAATTATTAATTTTATCATCGAAGTAAATATTTATGTATTCTTATGTCAATTAATAGTTTATCGAGTCTAATGTTGTTTTATTTGCTTTTAATCATTATTTAGTATAAACATTTTATTACACGAAATAAAATATTTCTACAGAAAAAAAATGCATTTATCATAATTTTCGTTATTTTTTAATTGTTAATTTACATAATCTAAAAGTACTGATTGAAATAATGTAATTGTTATATTAATTAAAATTATCGTATTAGCAGAAACATAGTTATTTTTATAGAATTAATTAATTTCTAACTTAAATAGATTATAAAGACACTTTTTATACATTAATAAAGCATAGAATTTAGATGTTACTGTATGTTTAAGAATCTGATATAATTAAGGCATGTTATGAACTTAATTTTTATACACATACACTTCAAATGAATTGCGTGATTTATTAATGCATGATACGAAATGAAATGTGTTTTACTCGTTAATTACCCAATAAAAAATTTCCTCTTATTTTAAAAACTTATCCATTTACAATGTTAAAATTAAAAAACCTCATTGGTGACTTAAAAAAATTAGGGTACTTGATCTTACACACACACAAAAGACGTCAACAAGGGAATACATATTTTATAATTAATATTATGAATTTCTACAGGAAGAATTTTTCTGAAAATTTTTTAACGTTTATTGAAAAATTAAAGATATATGAATAAAATTAAAGATTAAAACTGTATTATTTATTATATGCAGTTTTTAATTTGCAGTTCAGATTAAAAATAATAAAAATAAAGTGAGGCAAAAAAATGCAAACTCTTCAAAACCAGTGCAATATATGTATAAAAGCAAGCTTGTTAATTAAAATAAAATATTTACATTTTATTTAAGTGCATTACAGTTAATGGTATCACTTTTTCAAAATTAAATGCAGAGTTTTTTTTTTTTCAATAAAAATAATTAGAGACATTTAAGTCAAATGAAATATAATTAAACATGCTTTGAAAAATGAAGAGCAATTAAAAAATTATAGTCTAATATATTTAGTAAATTAATTAATTTTTTATTTTTCATTTAATAAAATAGCTTTTAAGCAAGCGTTATTATGAAAATATTTTGAAGCTTTAAATAAGAAATTCAGTAAAAATAGATTCTGAGTATACAGATGTTAAATCTAAAAAAAAATATGATATATTTGTTCAAACATAATTATAAAAATTAATAAAATTGTTAAAAATACTATTACAACTAAACTATTTTGTTTTGTTTCTATCTTAACTAGAGGCATTCGTTATATTTTCTGAAATTTCTCGTACATCTTGCTTGTCAAAATTAATAACATCTCAAAAAAAGACATAGTTTGGGTTTATTTCCAATCACTATTTTTGGTTCCTAAATGGTGGAAAATAATTGGATGAAGCATCTTCTTCTATAACAAAATAACAAATAAAGAGAAAAGTACTTTTGTAAAAATAACGAAACCCGTGAAATTGGGTCAACTGAAAAATAACATTAAAACTAATGGGACAACTTTTATATACGTTCGTACATTTTCAAAAAAGTTCTAAAAGGTACATGTTCATATAAATGACCTAAACAATGAAAAACTGGATTAATTTATAATTATAAAGAACACATTGATATATAAATATTTATAAATACTATAATTAAAAAACCCCTCATCAAGGTTGTTAGGAATTGCTAAATTAAAATTGAAACTGAAAAATCTATAAAATTTATTTAATGTGATTTAAAATGTTTTTATTTATGTTTATGTATTAGTTATATTTTTAGTTCTAGAAACTATCAGGTCTTTTTAAATATTTCGAATAATAACTATTTAATTATTTACTATCTAGATTTTTGCATAAATGAAACAAAAAAATAAATTAATTAATATTTTAATCAAGATTATTATTTTTAATTCATGCATAATTTTATGTAGTGTCAAAAGTTGAAAATTACATCTTTTCAATTAAGAGAATTTAACATCACGCCTAACGTGGTGGTATGATAATTTGCATATATACTCTATTTTTATGTGTACCATTTTATACATTACATATATTTAATAAAGACATTTTTCAATTAGCATTTAAAATTTATAAAGAAATTAACTTCGTAAGAATATGCCTTGCCTAATAGCTATAATACATGGTAACGATAACAGATTCTTTAATGATGGGTATGTATTCATAAATTATTATTGAAAGGAGTAGATGAAGGTGGAGTGACCTTTTCAATTCGCTGTAATAAGAATCACCAGAATATATTATGTATGAATTTCTTTAATGTTGTATAAAGGATCAAACCATAATATTACCAGATATTATTACACAATTGTTTATAGTAAAATATTTTTTTACAATTTGTTACTTTCATAGTTCTTTAATTTTTAGTTATAAGAATATGTAAAGTATGGAATTTATTTAATAAATCGATATTTTGTAAGAAATTGCGTACATATATTTATCAGTCAAACAGCAGTTAGAGCGTTCTCATAAAAAATACCACAAAACTTGAATTTTAAAAAAACATGAAAAAAATGTATAAAACGCAGAATAAAAAAGAAACAAAGATGTAAAAAGAAATTTAAATATTGATAATTTTTTTCATCAAATTTTGTCATTCAATTAAAGCGGCAATTAAACTAATTTTGCAATCAAATTAAAGTAGCAATTAAATTAATTTTGTCATCAAGCTTTAAAGTTGCAATTAAATTAATTTTTCATTAATTTTTAAAAATCTTCATTTTTTAAAGCTGGTTAATGTGAAAATGTAATTTACTATTCTTATTTTGCAAATACTTATACGTAAATGAATTTCTCATAACACTATAATCAACTGAAGTAGAAACCATTTTGAATGTTTGTTAATTGTAATGTATACATTAATTGTTTATTTAAATGCTCATTGTTTACTTAACACTACTTTACAGAAATTATAAAAATATTCATAAGCAATTATTACATTGTAATACGTTTATATAATTAAAATCAATTATATACGTTTATATAATTGAAACAATAAATTCATCATTATTCAATTTCTTCTATTAGCGCACATTCTCCCTATACATATCTTGTTCAAATTTTCAAACGTTAATAAAATACTTTTTATTCATTCACTCATGTTCAAATACATTTTTTAACTTGTAGTAGATGACACTTGATGTTAATACAGTTTTCTCAAACGTTAATTCAGTAATTAAATTTAATTAATTAATTTTTTTTTTTTGATTTAAGTTGCACATATCTACCAATAGATGGCGTCAGATAAACTTAAAAAATGATTGGAAATTATTTATAAAGGACTTTTCTGTAATATAGTGAAAAAAAAAGTAGGAATTGATTTAAAAGTTGTTTTTTTATATTACTTGTTTTTAATGTTTAAGAAAACAAACATTGTGCTGTGAAAACATTTATGAAAGAATTTATCCAAACTTATGCTAATGTGTCTAAAGTGAATTCCTGCAGCTAACACAAATTTGGAAAAAAATATTCCTTTCCTTACATCGATCAAACCCTATCTCCAACTGCCCTACAGCAAACGCCTCCGGTTACGAATAAACAGATACATCACATCTCCAAAGTTGCAAATGTGGCTGTATGATACGTGGTCAGCAATCCAAGGCATCATCTGTTGCGTGCCTCCAACTACCAACCTCCGTTTGAGCCACTAAGCATAGCGCAACCATCCAAGAATACAAAATTCTTTTTATAGTCTCCAGGGCAATTGAAGCCGTTACATTTATAGTCACCAGGCATATAAAGGGAGACAAAAATACCAGAATACAAAACATGGCGTGAAAATTGTGATAAGGAAAACAATTCTCAGATAGTGAAAGATCTGACATAGAGTTCAAATTGAGTTAAGTATTTATTTTTCTAGATGGTCCTATAAAAATATCACTACATTTATTTTTGAAAAGTATAAATAAATAGTTATCAAAATATAAATTTAATGGAATGTTTGTTTTTAAGTATTAATATAAATATTATGGCCTGAATTGTGTGGTGGATTGCAGATTTGCAATGAAATGGCGGGGAGCGCAATTTTCAGACCACATCCATTCAAAATTAGGGTGACATCTTAAAGTCCAACATCAGTTAAAATAGTAGCCTTCATTATAAGATGTATCAGGCAATGATTTAAATACAATCATTAACATCTTTAATATAAGTATTACTTTTATATAAAATATTGGAATATGAAATGAATGTGGACTTTTAATTTTAAATATTTGTTTAATTATTAAATAAATCACTATTGTGACATAATTTTAATAATTTCTGAATTTCTTACATTATTTCGATACCCCATTAAAGCAGTAATCATTATATTTTTCTTCCTCTGCAGGAATATTTAAATTTTGTTGCAGTGTCCAATGGAACTGCTATTGTCATTCAACATTTTATAATGAAAGCACCACTGTGTTGAATCATTTGATTCCTGATGAGATCGCAATTTAAAACAAATACTCCAACGAGTTTTTCTTTACGTTTTCAAATGCAATCTGCTTACACTATTAACCATACCCAGAATAAACATTGGGAAATTTTGCTTTGATTTAGTAAAATTGATGTTTTTTATCAAACTTTACTCCAGAATACGAAATATCAACATTTTTCAAAGTTATTAGCCCTTTATTACATAATGTCATAACACTCAGCTCAGAAAATGTCATCTAAAGATGATAAACACGTACTATTATGAACTGACCTGCAATCCATGTAGTCTTTTCGTTAAATCACCTTAAGTTTGCTTTTCAGCCGAAGTTTTCAAGGCAGGTAAGGAAAGCGACTTTGGTTTGTGGACCGCACCTGAAAATATATACCTGACCATCTTTCCATACCATTTCAAAAAAAAAAAAAATCTTTTGATAGTTAAAATATTTAACAACTTGATAATTATATATTTTAACACATATAACAATTTTATTTCAAAAATTATAAAAGTGATATAATTTCTTAATGAATTAATCACATTTTACACTCTACTTGTTTCGTCAGGTTAACAAACTTTATCCATGCTCTTATGCATTTTATCAAATCTACAATATTAGAAATTTTCTCCAATAATTGAAGAAAAACTTACAAGTAGTGCAGTACATAATTTAAATTTTAAACTTTCATATCATTAAAAAAAAATCTTTGATCTATTCTTTTTATGTTTTCTTCTCGTGCATCTGGGAAATATTTTTAAAATTCATAAATTTAATTTATTTATAAAGGTTTTGAGTAAATGAACATTTTTTTTTAGTTAAATGAAGCCTGTTAAGTTTTATCGTATAATTCATAGTTTATTAATTAATTATTTTCGTTTAAGTATATAGCATAATATATTCTCTTTAATAGCCTTTACAATATCTAATCTTAAAGTAATAAAATTAATTAAAAAAACAATTTGGAATATACGCTTTTAGTTTCCATCTAATAAATAACTAAATATTTTTGTTAAGGAACTCTTTTGCATTTCATATATATTATTGTTTTTAGCAATGTACAGAATTTTCAACGTTTTCTTTATACATTTAGTTGTTATACGTTTATATTTTGGACCAAAAAACAATAATTGCAATAAATATTTTTTTTTTTTCAGTTAATGATAAATAATTATTTTCCATCTTGTTTATTATGAACAATATTTTACTGAAATAAATTTAAATTAGAAACACATTTTGTGTAAAAGAAAAGTTTTAAAAAAGGAATAAATTCAAGAAAAAGATTTTTTTTTATACGAAATACAGAATATAAGTGCCATGAAATTTATGTGAGATTGTCTGAATATCTAGATTGTTTTAAAGAATGAAAAAAAAGAATAATCGTAAGTACAGTTTGAAAATTATTTCAAGTGAAAGGAAAAATATGTCATAAAATATCCTTTCATATTTGTACAGATAATAAATAAATAATAATAATGAGTATTTAACCTAATCTTGGTATTTGCAAAATGGAACAGTTTTTTTATAATTTATTCAAAAAAAGCTGAAACTTATATTTTTATCAAAAATAAATATATATATATGGGCTTTTTAAAAAAAAAAAAAAAAAAAGGTATTGTAAAATATTAATATAAAAATAGTACTGAATAAAATATATCTATAAAATACTTCTTTTACGAATATATTTCAGAAAACATCAGTATATGCTTATCAGTTACAAGTAAATTTATGTATTGAAAATAATAATTAATTGAATAATCAGAAAAAAATTCTGGCTTAATTTGAATTAATTCTCAGTATAGTTACGTAATTGATTACTCTAGAAAGTAATAGTTAATATTTTTTATTACGCTTTATTAAATTTTTACATAACCCTTATGAATTATTGGGCAATAAATCGCAATTTCATAATAATGCTCAATAAATTTTAAAATGCTCTTTTCTGTGCTGTAAAACATACATATATCAGTGTTAAAAAATTGTTTTAGCGATATTTAGGGCTCACCATAATTTTTTTCAATGTTTACACTAAATATAAATCTTCATTATATTTATTAATTTATTCATAGGAAGTTATAAATTTCAATAAAATCCACATTTTTACATTTTTATTGATTACTTGTACATTTCTTATCCTCTTCCTGTAAAGAAATATATAATAATCTTTATAATTGTTACTTAAAATCAATAAAATAATATGGATGGTCAAAATTGTAATTCTAATAAAAATGGTGAAAATAATACAAAACTGTAAACAAAATTTAATTAATCATTATTAGCGTTAACAGGAAATTAATATCAGACTGATTCTGAACCTTTTTTGGATATTTTGTAACTACTTCGTAATCAAATGTCTTCAAAGTTTGCAAAAAGAAAATTTAGACTATAGAGTATTAGAAACAATTTTAGCTATAAAAATTTCATTGCGCATGCTAAGTAAAAAAAAAAAATTGTTTCGATCTTTAACTGAATTATAATTTGAATTGAAATGTTAAAAACACAAATTATTTTTAACACTTTCTTTCATTTATAAAATCATTTTGACAACGATTCCATTACACAGACCTTTGTGGTAGCCGTTTCATAGTTAAATGTGTTTGAAGATGGTGAAGATGCATTGAATTGTCCATGCTTAGAAAGCTGTAATTGTTTATTACAGAGGAAATATTTAAGTTGATTACATAATTAATAAGATTACATTTCATTAATAGTGTTATTAAGATAGGTAAAACTACATTTTCTTTAAAAAACAATTTTATTTAAAAAAAAATTGAGACAAAAACAAACATTTACTAATATTTCTTATTTAATATATATATTTATTATTTTGAAAGATTAACTGCAATTTTTTGAATTACTAATTTACACAAACTTTTAATAGTAATTTATTTGTTACTTTAACTGTTCCATCTTTTTTAATTCATTCTGTAATTACGGTTTTCTTATTTGTATTTATGTAGTTTTTTTATTTATTTCTCATCTTAAAAACTTAAATAGCTTATAAGAACATCTTTGATTTATGCCTTGCACTTTTTTTTTTTTTTTTTTTATTTCAGCAAAACATAAAAAAAATGAAGTACACATTTTAAATTCTAGAGAGATTTCAAAAATAATTTAAAATGTCCTTTTATTGTATTTGCTGTGAGTGAGAATAAAATTCTCTTTAATGCAAAATTCTATGAATCATTAGATTCATTCCTAAATTTTAAATATTTCATCTATTTGTAGTTTAAAATATATCACAAATTGAATTATAAAATATGCTTTGATATTAAATTGTTTAATGCTCATTTTCGAAATTCTAGGCTGTTTTATAGCAGTAAGAAAATCGTAGCACAAAACAATTTTCTGAAATTTGATTGAGCTTAACAGTTTCTACTTTTTTTATTTTAAATAATAATAAGGAAACAATAGAATTTTTAATGAATATGTCGAATGAAATGTTGGAGATACCTTATTGAAATAATAGGATGCTTTGTTAAATAAAGCTGAATTTATTTGAACCATGTATTTCATTCCAGATAATAAATTTTATTCTAAAACAAAAACTTTAAAACTGAATTATTTTCTAAATTTTCTGACATTTCTCTCATGTTTGTGATAAAGACAATTCACGATTTTTTTCTTGTTATTTGATCCCATGTATTATTTCGAATGAAAATTGTCTTTTATTATTGTTTTTGTTTCAAAAAAATATTGTTTATTTTAAAATGCCACATTTGAGTAAGCTAGAAGGCTGATTTAAACTAAAGATTTGTTGTAGCCAATTTATATTTCTCAAAGCATTACTTATAAATTGTAGTAGTTTTAAATCCTTTTAATACTCCCAGTTGTAATTACAAATTATAAAAGTGCATATTTTCAATGCCCAACTATATTTCAAGCTGCCAAATATACATGATATGCATTCGGTTAGACAAAAAAACAATTGATGATATTCCCCGACTAATAACAATTGATTCTAAATTGATATCCTGTTATAATTTGTAATATTTTGAAATCAATAATTCAGTTTATTACAATACATACACCTGTGCTGAAAATAGATTATTTTGAACTTATAAAGATTAAATTCATATAAAATATTAAATATTTTGCTTTTCTGAATTAATGTTTTTAAATAAAAAATATTTAAAAAAATTAATATAAAAATTATGCAAAATATTTCATAAACAAGCAATTTGATTTTCAATTATTTAAAACAACTATATATTTTTAAAAAATTAGGAAAATCTCTCAAATTATAATTATTTCAAATGCTTCTAAAATCAATCTTAAATTAATTAAAAATAAGTGAAATTTAATAATATATTGTCTTTAATGCAAACAGTAAAAAATATACATATTATAATCTGTTTAATTTATGTAGTTTTCATTAAATCTAAAATAATTCACCAGTCACTATAAATTGAAATAAAATCTAAAAAGAACATATGTATTTATTTATTACTTCAATACAAACATCTTGTATTTAAACCTATTCTACATTTATAATAAGATATGGTTCGAAATTTTATATTGTTTTTATAAATACAAATAAAATAGTTGGCTAGAAACTTTTTATTTTTAATAAAGCCATTTTAAAATCATTAAATAAATTTACACAAAATGTTCCATAGATTTAATTATGATAATTCATTTTTAAATCTTACAACATTTAGGGAAAAAAAGTTTTTATTTAAATAACAGCAAAAAGTTTTATTGAATTGCATATACATATAAACCAATAAATATATCATGAATAAATCAGTTTAATTCCTACTGTCAGCAGTAAAATGTAAAAATATGAAATAAAAGACTCGTATATAATTTAAATAAACTAATAATAAATGCAAAAAAATAATCAAATACTACCATACCAATCACTCAAGAATTTCAATTCATTTCAGCTTTTAAACATATTTAAATAGCAATATTTACTATATTAAAATGACGTATACGAAACAGTTTCCATGGCAACAACACATCCTCATCTGAGTTACTAGAAATGCATCAAAACAGAAAACAGTCTGAATTCTCTTCTCGAAAACCAATTAGAAATCCATTTCTCATGGCATGAGAACCTAATATTCCATGACAGGTTGGGTTTCTCCAGCTGCCATTACCATTCATCGATTCATTTGTTGGAAGGAGATTATCAAATAAAGAATTTTAAAAGTGATGTCTAATTATTTATTTGATTTGATTATTTTTCGATAGACACATCAGTTTTAGGAAAAAAAATATTAATTCCAAATGTTAACTTTTAACTTTTATTTAAAAAAAATTAACAATTTTTATTGTTGAAATGCAATTTAAAGTAGGCAGATTATTTTGTTGAAATACAAATTATTTTGTAGTAGACAAATTATTTTGTAGTAGACAAATTATTTTGTTGAAATACAAATTATTTTTGTAGTAGACAAATTATTTTGTTGAAATACAAATTATTTTGTTGAAATACAAATTATTTTGTTGAAATACAAATTATTTTGTTGAAATACAAAAAGTAGACAAATTATTTTGTGGAAATATTATTATTTAAAGTAGACAAATTATTTTGTTGAGATACAATTTAAAGTAGGCAAATTATTTTTGTTGAAATACAATTTAAAGTAGACAAATTATTTTGTTGAAAAACAATTTAAAGTAGACAAATTATTTTGTTGAAATACTATATAAAGAAGACAAATTATTTTGTTAAAATACAATACGACTTTTCAGATAATTTTTTAAATTATTAGCAGTTTTATTTCATACTTATAAACTAAATACTCCTCGTAGTATTTCATATTAGCCAAATTTTTGGTATATAATACATCATATTAGTTATAAATCAAACTTGAATATATTAAACTTGAATAAAAATACAACTAATATCTATATAATTATATTTTTTTAATTTATTATATTTTTAACAATTTTAATATAATATTTACCTATTTCAACCACCTTTAATTAAACAATTATATAAATCAATAAATTAATCTAATTTTTGACATAATCTTTTAAAAAACCAGAATGAACTGTTAAAAACATTAATTCAAAGAAGTAGTTAAACAAGTAAGAGTAATATTTAATATAACTCAATTATGATTCAAATTACTCAGAATTTCTCTTATATCTATCAAATGTATATATTTGGTTTGCACATTATTTTAAATCTATATAATAATGTAACTTATTCAGTGTATGCATTACTAAATAAAAAAAAAAAAATATATAAGGAAATTTTACTTAGAAAGGTATTGTTATATTTCAGAAGATCTCATAGGATTTTATAATTGTCATTAAAATATATTTGTTTAGATAATTATTTAATTAATATGTTAAATATTTTCTAATTAATTAATTATAACAAATATTTGCAATTCTATTTGAAATTATTTTTATTTTATTAACTTAAAATTTTCTGTAATGCTCAGTAATTCTATACATTGTCAATCTTTTATTCAGAAAACTTCTTTCTGTTATATAAGCACGAAATTAATATTAAAGTAATAAGTCCAAATACTCATATTTTATAAAACATATTTCATATGAATAATCCATTTTTGAAATAAATTTTGCTTATTTTATTTTCAAATGCAAAAACAAATATATACTTTCATATGGATAAACGCATTTGATTTTGAACTATAACTATAATAAATTTAAGTAAATGCATACATAAATTAAATAAGTTAAGTAATGTAATTATTCTTAAGTTTAATTAAAAAACACTTAATTTTTAAATATCTATGTCTATTTAACTTTGAAGTATGATTATAGAAATATTTCAGTTACATTTAATAAAATGATTTTACAATGTTTAGGACATGCTAGAAAAGGGCTAGTGAGTTATTAATAAAAATGAGAAATGTATTTTACATTTAAAAATGTTCTATTTCATTGTGGTATTTTCATTTTCATGCAAAAAAATTCAGACATGAAACATTGTTGCATAAATGACAATCTTTCCCCTATTAGCTTTAATTTTCATTTTCTAAAAATGCTTAATTTTATATATTGTTAATTTTAAACATTTTAGTAAGGCGTTTAACGTTTAAATTATTTATTTCATATATAGTTAATTACACGGTTTTTCATTAACTAGAAGCAAACTAAAATCAGAATTACATAAAAAAAAAAAAAGGAATTTTAAACTATATATTTCTTTTATAATTGTTTATGATAAGAAAGACAGGCTAATCTTACTATATATGAAAAATAATGGTCTGATTTTAACTTCTAACTGATGAAATTGGAAAGTTGTCAGTTTTGTCTTAGTTTTTTGTAAAGTAGTTAAGATGTGAGGAATATATATAATATACGTATTATATTTCTATTTAAATCTCAACAGTTTTCATATGCATTAATTTATTTTGAATTTTTTTCATGGATAAATACTTTATGAGCAGTAAACATGTGCTAGTTATTAATAACTCACTAGCCCTTTTCTAGCATGTCCTAAACATTGTAAAATCATTTTATTATAATCTAACTGAAATATTTCTATAATCATACTGTAAAAGCAGACCAGGGGTTGGCGGCCGAATAGTTAGTGCTGTGTACCACAAATGTAGGGTTAGCATAGATGATTGTACTGGTTTTGAATCCACCTTAAATCATAAATTCCGGTCAAATTGTCCTATATTAATATAACTTATAGAAAGATATGACTCAAGAAATGTCTTTTACTGGAACAACAGAAATTTACAGAAATTTCAGTTACTGGAACAACAATGTACCTCTTCATTTAATCTTTCCATATGAAATGTTTTATCTAGATTTATTCTAAAACATTTTATTATTACCTAAGTGGAAGATCTCAATAACATTAAATATACCTTCAAAAAACCTTAAAGATTCGCCACAAAAAAATATTGAAAAATATCTCATATTAAACCACCTTATTGAATAATATAACATATGCAAAAATTATTCCACACTAACCTCATTACTGGAGTTTCAGCTGTCAATTTAAGCAGTAGTAGAGTAGAACCATTTGAGCCTGAAACACCTAGGGTCACATTAAATGTGCTTTACGAGTGTTAGAATAGGGGATACATTAAAGGAAATCCAGGCCGAATATTTGACGCTCTGTTGGTTCGTAATTGACTGATAATCAACCACCTACATAGTTTCGGTATTGTCTCGTCGTAACGGTATACTAGTACGAGGTATAGTATAACGGTATCCGAGCACTAATGGTATACTAGTTCACGTTTACTTGTATCTGTCAATATACAAATGTTTTTGTAAACAATACTATATGAGCGAAATAAATTTTTAAATATAAATAGATATAAATAACTTGGAAAAGCAATCTGTCAAAAACATATTTAATTTTCATAAAAATATTCAGTAGTTATTTTGGACTTCATAACGTATTCCTTATATAGATTCCAAATTAAATTTTTTAAATTAGAATTAATTTATATCATATAAATAAAATTTTGTTAAATTTTATGCATTATTTTTCAACTTTTTTTCATTTATTTGTTACTCTACAAACTATTTTATTAAATGAATTATCTCATTTTATCTATGTTTAGTATTTTTTATTTATCTTTGGTTTTTGTATTATTTTTCTATACATCTCTTTTAGGTTAATGGTGAACCATTTCACGTTATTATATATGATAAAACAAAACTCGCAAATTGTAATCTTGGCAATTTTTTGGAATCGCAAATTAAAAATAACAGAATAAAATAAGACATAAATTATATTGAAACAAAAACAATTATTATAATTAAGAAATTTAGAAGAACAAAAAATAAAAAAGATATAAATGTTACATTTTTAAATTAAGATCTATCATCTATTTTATCTTTAATATTGACGTTTATTTTAAATTAATGTCATTTGTTGTACATTCTTCTAATAAATTTGATTTAAAATATTAAAGTGTATTTTAAATATTTCAGAAAACTATCCGTTTTTGCTGTTTTTTTTTTCAATTCCTTCTATTAGCCACATTCTCCCTATATATATCTTGTTCAAATTTTCAATCGTTAATAAAATACTTTTTATTCATCCACACAAGTTCTAATACATTTTTTTTGAACTTTTAGTGGATGACACTTCATGTTAATACGGTTTTTTCAAAATTAATTCAGTAATTAAATTTAACTAACTAATTTTAGGTTTTTTTAGATTTAAGTTGCATATATCTATCAATAGATTACGCCAGATAAACCTTTAAAAAATGAATGAAAATTATTTATAAAGGACTTTTGCAATATAGTGAAAAATAAAATAAGAATTGACTTTAAAAAAAAAATTATATTACTTGTTTAGATTTTTAATCCATTTAATTTTGAATCACTAATTGTTCTTCATTTTCAATGGTTCTATCCTATCTCAAAAATTTGTCAAATACATCGAGACATATTTCAGCTTATACATTCGTTCCTTGTTTTTGAATTTTAAGTCTTTGCATACTTTACAATGTTTTAGAAATTTTTACAAATTCTAGACTTTATTATTTTTTGAAATAATTAATGTCTTTTCGATTTACAACTAAAAAAATATTTTCAGCTCTTGCTCTTTAGGTAATTTTTATCAAATTATTTGATTTAGTTCATAATAAGAGTCCCTTCGATATTAGAACCATTATAAAAATTTTAATTTTTATAATAATGCATACAATCAGTAATAAAAAATATTGCTTAGGCAAATGCATAATAAAGATGTACAATATCGTTGTAAAACCTTTTGCATTTTTAATGTCATTACTGTCTTCTAAAAAGTACTTCAACAGTTTAATTTGTATCATAAGATTTATAAAAGTTCAAACATAGTTTAATTTCTGCTTCCTATAATATTTGAAATGACAAAACTAAATTTTAAGCTAATTTTTAGCATCCAACAAACTTACTGAAATAAAATTTTCTGAGAATATTGTATTTATATGAATATTATTCAAATTTTCAACTTTTGACTTCACCCTTGCCACAATTAAATGAATATCTGAAATTCATAACCACAATCTACGCATGTTATACTGATACATTTCATGCTATAGTGCTTGACTTTATTACTATCAAGCCATTCCAAATAAATTTAAAAAAATTTAGGGAATAGAAGTAGCTTTTATAAAAATATTTAAAAACATTATTTTAATAAGAATCTCTGTTAAAATAAATAGTACAATAGTTAAATAGAATTCTCCATTAATAAATGTAGAACTTTCTGCAGTTGTTACAATTATAATAAATAATCAAATGCATTAAAACCATTCATTTAAAAGTAAGATATTTGTAGCAGTTCAGGATAAATTCTGCATTTTATTCATTATTTTTAGATTTTGCTCCTGTCGAGTCAGCAACTTTTGTGAGATTTTATAAGCGTTAAAATATTCTATAGTAATAAGAACTGTTGCTTCATAAAATATTTCAAAATGACATAAAGACATTTTGCTCAAGCTTATTTTAGCACCCAAGAAACTATTGCAGAAAATAAGACTACTTTAATCCCTAAGACAAATAAATTCAAATTCAAAATGCTAATGCTTTGCTAGCTAATGCTCTGCAGCAGCCACAATTCAATGACCGTACATCTCTTTACACATTCCCCTCAAAGTGATGAACATTTCCAAATTCATTACCTTAATGTATGCATGTTGTGGTACTACCACACATCTTAGAGTCTTTAGTCTCAACATCATCACGTCATTCAAAATAGAATTACGTAAAATTCGTCTCCAAGATGCTCTTTGAACCTTCAACTGACAAATTAGGATCTCCACAGATTGACAGTTTACTACTTCGAGTGCACACCACTCAAACTGAATCCCGGAATTTTGTAGATTGTGTCCCTCGATGGCTTGGAGTGTACCTTCGTTCTCTCTCTGTGTGTCTCTCCCGAAAGTTTGCGTGAGAAAGCCGTTTGTGTCTGAAAGGTGCGTAATCTAGTTGAGAAAAGGACAACGACGTTGACGAGAGTGTCGTTAATGGCGAGCAGTTCCATTAAGTTTGGACGATTTCATGAAAAGTTGCATTGCTTTTTGCTCACAGTTCCCATTCAATTTAATTGAGGAGAAGTGTTGTATAAATAGAGGACTCTGGCATTTATTTACAGGTAATAGGTTCACAGATTATATATGGATTTGGTTTATTTCAAAAACACTTTAAATCGTTATTCGGAATTTATTATGTAGGATTCTAAAATGGTGCAGAAAACTTCTTAAAATTATATTGTACTTCCAAAATTCATCAACTATTGATTTTTCTCTTATATAAAATATGTCAAAACTACAACATAAATTAAATACACAGCTTTTATATGCTAAATGTGTTTAAATAATATATCCATATTTATAACGGCAAGATTTCATCATTAATATGCATAAATAAAAATCGTCTAATAAACATCATCTATGCATATACGTAATATGTATATATATATATAGTTAGCAGACAGCAAATAATATCTTTGCATGGTAAAAGATAATAAATAATAGGAATAAACATTAAATAAAAAGTAGTTTTAAATATCCAGAAACAATTTTTTGAATTTAAATTTAGATTTAATTCAAATGCTGTAAATTGAAAAAAAGTTATTCGTTAATTATTTCATTTTTATTTGTGCACATACAATATTTCTAAATTTATAATATAAACCTTAATACAATAAATATATATTTTAATGATTTTATGAGTAAAAAGAAAAAATAAATAAAATTAATGGGTATTTTGAAGGAAGCAGAGTTGGCTACAATAGCAAAGAATACAATGTACCATGAACAGTCTCATTTACTTTTATCAACCTATTGCTGAAGATATATGAGTCGGTACCTAAATACCAGTAATCCTTATATATTATTCCCAATTAACAAATTTATTGTTAGGATAATCAGTAAGCCTTTATCAGTATGCTTAGAGTGTCATAGATTATATATGGATTTGGGTTTATTTCAAAAACACTTTGAATTAGTGTGTATTTATTCTGAGTCTTTAGGTTAATATAAATTGAAGTTAATGCTTACACAAGCATAAATATATATTTTTGTTCTATAAAATAATCGAAAATTCAACTATTATTAAAATATAAAATCCATAATACTGTTATATAGCTGCTTATTTATATGCTTTCTGAACAATAAATTTTAAAGAAGCTTTATGATTGATTATGTTTATCGATAAAAATCGATAAATTTAATTTATTTTCTTTATTTACTTGTCTATATATTTTATGCAAAATGTCCCATGGGTATTTTAAATTACTTCTTAAGTGATTCTTACATAATATTTTTAGAGAAGCAGATGATGAAAGTTTTTGGAATATTGAGAAAAACAGTTTTAATATTTATTCAATCTAAACGTCATTTCACGATATTTTAATTGGAATATCCTAAACGAAAATTCATTAACTGATTTTTTTTTTTTTTTTATTTAGGATGCAATAAATAAATAAATTATGAAAACTAATAAATTAATCGAAAAACCACTTAATTCAAATTAATGGTAATTAAACGAAATGAAAATATTTATTTTTTATTTATTCTGGTTCTATTGGAACTTAAATTTATTTTATTACATGTAATTTTGAAATATATATCACATAAGAATCTCGTGCATAAGCTGTATCTAGATAATCTTGATGCATGTCTTAAAAATTGCATATCACATTAAAAATCTAAGATAACTTTACTTATAACGATAAAAGCAATTTTTATGAATTGAAATAAATATTTTTACAACTCTTCACTTTCAATATGTTTAGGTTAAAAATAAATCACAATATCTTACATATGTTTTCCCATGGAAATAGTTTTAAGAGAGAAAGAATTATAACTTTAATAACTTTTAAATTTTGTAACAGTAACTTGTAAATATCATATTTTCTCTAAAATTTAAAAGAGATTTTAAAATTTTATAAAAATATGTTTGCATATTTAAGAGGATATGTATATAACATTATCATTAACTATTATCCATTTTTAAAGCCTAAATAAAATTAAGCTACTAAGCTTCGTAAATAAACTAAAAATATTAAAATTGCAATCTTTTAATTTTCAAGCTATCATATCGTTTTGTTATATTATTCATGGCTTTACAAAATTTGAAACTATGAATAATATTGTACATAAACATCATAGTTTATAATATTATTCTAAACCATCGATTGTTTTTATACAAATTTTACTAGCTTAAAAATGCAAATTAAACATCATTTGCTTAACTTCCTTAATAATTTTAATAATTATACTTTATTTTCACACAACAAATTTAAAAATACATAGTTCAAATGTTTTATTTCAAGTATATGAAAAAAAAAAAATCTTAATATCTTATTATCTTTTTAATAAATTTTAACAATAAAATATTAATCTTTGATCTCATTGAGGAAACTCAAACATTTTAATCCACAAGAATAAATGTATTTACTTTCAAAATTTTTTATCATGATTGTACCATTAATTTCATTTTCTATTTCTAGATAAACAATCCTGCAATAATATATTAAATACTTAAATAGGTGAATATTTTATCAATTTCAAAGATTAAAACTTTTAATATATTTTTTAAATTTTTCTGCTATTATGAAAATTTATTTAATGATTTTAAAATATTGAAAATACCAATATATTTAAGTAATTGCTCTTGAATTTTGAATTTTCTCTATTTTAACTTTTATTTGCAATATTTCTCGTAAAATTCCTGCTTTTCCCTCTAGTTTCTTACTCAATTGATAAGGTAAAACATTTATTCTGGGCAAATGAGAAAAAAATATCTTAAATTGGTACGATCAAAATAATCAGAAAATTAATTTTTCAATATTTTCCTAATTATCGATGACATTATTATCCATGCCGTAATAATAAAGAATGCAATAATTTATTCAACCTTTTAAAATTTTTTCCGTATATTAATACACAAATAGTTGTTAATTTCTTGTGTTTCGAAAACAAAAAAATTTTTTTAAATATATTTTTAATAAAAAAAGCTCTATAAATTAATTTAATTTATTTAATATATTAATTTGGAGAAAAAATTTATTATTTTTACCTACATAAATTTGTAAGCTTTGACTTTTTAATCAGAATTATTTCAAGATTTTTAAGTAAACTGAAATTCAAATTACAGTCCAATAATAGTCATTAAATAAAGTACTTAACTTCCCTTTCAGATTATTAACTAAGCAATTTTTAGTAATCGCTTTTGTTTGCAAAATTGTTTAAAAATAGCATATCTTTAAAGGTATTTATTAATAAAGAAGAAATTGAATATTTAAAACAATTGATTTCTTGAAATATTAAATAATTTTCATCTTTACAGAAGTAGTATCATACATGCTACAAATAAAATAAATTGATGAAAATTTTATATTATTACATTTCGACAAAAGATTAATTTATAAATATGATTAGGATATGAGTGATAAGTCTGTAAGCATATTTGTTTTAATAAATGTACATTAAACATCTTAATACATGTAAACTCCAAACTTTTAATGTAAAAAAAAAATACATATTACATTTAATAGGCAATTTAAAAATACATTTATTATAATTTAATACTATTGTGTTTAATATTATTTTATTGGATATTAATTACCTAAACACTATCGTTTTTTATTATTTTATAAACATACTCCAGTTTCTGTTTGTTATTAATTTAATCTATAAAATAATCTTTCATAAAAAATATATATATGTATATATCATTAAAATAGCTCTTTCATTAAAATATCTAAATGATATTTGATAAACTGTTTTGAAAATATTCATTAATCCATATGGATGTATTATTTATTAAAATAATTAATACAATTAAAAAAAAAAAAATTAGTATAAAAATATTTATAAGTAATCTCATTTTTTACATAAATGGAAAATAAATCATTGGATTTATTCAGAATTATTATGATTCAACTTCAAACATCCAAAATATATTTTTTATAAAGCACATCCATTACTTCAAGGATAATAACATTAGTAATACCATCAATACGTTTTATGTATGCAAAATAATTTTTTATGCATTTAAAGAAGCTACAGTTTTTCTTATGAAAAATTGTGTAGACCATTCAGAGAATGGATTTGCATTAAACCCAAACTTCCTGGAGACATTTTTTTTCCTTTCACTAGACAGAATATATTTTTCTTATGACAAGACATTATGTGGCAGACACTAAAATGAGGACAAAACAAGAAGAACGTTAAGACATACAGCATGTCTTACTCATATAAAAAAGTAAAACATTTTCTTCTCATACCTTGACACCATCTTCCATCATCACTGAAACTTAACGGTTTTTGGCCTTTTTGTCTGAAGACACTTTTATGTTACAACTGAGTTAATTCAAACTATTAAATGTTGATCAAAGGTTGAAATTTGCATAAAGATCTCATTCCAAGCTAATTGGGTAATCCACTTAAATACAGGGAAAATTCATTACAGTTGCTAAAGCCGCTCCGTTATTAGATGTTCGTTAAAACCGCTGGAATCCACTAGATGATTGCTTTAGCGGTGCTTTCAACTGTATTTACTCTTTCATGTGAGCTCTTGCATAATAATAGAGGTGATTTTCAGTGACTTCCAGTGAAGGTAGCACCTTTTAAAGCCGAGAGATAATCACATGCTGACTGGTGATGTTGTTTACCTCCACCAGTCACTTTGATTAGATTCTTGAATGTTAAAAATGAACTTTCGTTCGCAGAGAGAAAACACTGACACCTGTGGTGAATAAACTTGTAATTATATTTTTAATTTGCCGATTGTTTATCTTTTTGTTGACTGTTTTAGTTTGATTGTTTTTATGCATCAAAAGCATTTGTAAATATAGATTGGTAACAAATGGCTTTATTTAATTCAAATAATTGAATCGGTGTAAACGGGACAATGTAATTGCAATGGACAAGAGAGAATCAAGCGAAAAAGGAGGACAAAATCTATTTAGTCACCAAAATAGAATTAGATTAATTATCCCATGTTCCTTAAAATCGCTAAAATTGACTGTATGATTGTTTTAGCTGTGCTTTGTGTTGTGTTAATTTTATGGGAGTTCCTGTATAATGAACTAGGTGATTTACAGAGAACCTTCTAAAGTTGAAATATAATCACGTGCTCACTAATGATGTTTGCTCTTAAAAGTCAATTTTATTTTATTCTGTAATATCAAAAGAAAGTTTTAGCAATAAAATATCTAGGCTTTGTAGAGAATTATCATAGAATTATATTTTAAATTTATTTATTTTAAATGAGGAGATAACTATATAGTTATCTCCTCATATTTTATTATAACTCATTTTATGCATTAAATACTATATTTGAATAAATTGTATTTGCTTTAATGAATAATTGAACTGCATAATCTGAACATTGTTATTGTAATTAATTACCAATCAAAAAAGTATAAAACCCAACTTAATAATTCAACAAAAACATTAATACATTAGTTTTAGATGCTTATTAAATATACTGAAACTTACTAAGCAACAAGATTAGTTGAATTTGAACATTTCCACTCTTTCATGTGTGCTTCTGCATAGTAACAGCTTTGATTTCTAGGGATAGTATCATTTTTTAAAGACAAGAAATAATCACATGCTGATTTAATATTGATAATTTCCATGATTAATTTTGTTTTTTGAATGTTGAAAATAGAAATTCATCACATAATTGGATATAATAATCCCATAAATTAAATGAAACAAAAATATAATTTTTTATAAACAATTATTCAACAAAAAAAGTTAATTCTGTAAACAATAGGAATATATAATGAGTAGCGAAATTTATCAAATATTCAATTGTTCCTCTCATATCAAATGCGTTTTGAAATAAATTGATATTAAATGTTTTTTATGAATGAAACACATTTTGAGATTTATTAATACCAAATGGTTTAAATAATTTTTTTCTTTTTTTATACAATTGAAATGGCGTAAATAGGACAATGTAATTGCTATTAATCACGAGAAAGTATGAAAAAAAGAAGGAAAATAAACATAATTAATCAACGAGAAAAATGGTAATTTATTTGTAAATTGGCAGAAAAGCGTTCACTGTAACTTTCCTCGAATAAGATAAATGCCCTGTGTGTAATTAGCGTACTTTCTTTGAATAAAATATTGCCATAGAAAGCATTAGGAATGAAATGGGAAGTAAATCTTACTTAACGAAGAATGGATTAATTTTTGTGAATTTTTTTTTTTTTTTTTGTTATTTGTCTATGCTTATTGTTTATAAGTACTTCTATTTAAAGATGTTTTAATCGTCTTAGAGCTTATTAAAAGATTTTGCCTGAAAGATCTTAATATGTGTTTGAATTAAGATTTCGCAAGACGCGCGCTGTGATTTAAACAAATTTATGTTAGCGTAAATATAATAATATTTTTTTCTTTAATCATTTTTGATTAAATGGCTAATCTTTAATTGACTTGTAGCTAATTTAAAATTTTATAACGAACGCGTATTCGAGGGGAAAACATCATTGTTAATTCTGCAAAGAAATGCGTGGTTTAAGTAAATGTAAAGCCGTTTTAAAAGTTCAAGGCTTTGATAAATTAAAAATAACACTGAAAGAGCGATTAAAGAGTAATTTTTGATGCTAATTAAGAACAATTTGTTTTCATCAAAATTGCAGTAGGTATTTGTAAAGAGCAGTTCTTCATATTTTCAAAATATTACTCATTATGAATTCGTAATTTTTTCAGGAATTCCCTTAAAAATAATTTTGGCTAAATTGCAAAATATGGGGAGTTGTTGTTGTTGGGAATTAGCAAAAGTTGGGATTTAGCAACTGTCTTGTGGTGTTAAATGAGCGATAAGTCGCCAAATGTAATAACCCAGATTTCTTGTACTATTTGCAATTCACTTTAATTACAATTGCAGCCCTTTTCGTGGCGATGTTAGGGAAAATAATTTTTGCGCCAAATCTCATCGGCCCCTATTCTACGATTTTGCCATATTTTTTATTATAGAAAACAACCTGATTAGTTAACTTAAGCATAATAAGTTCTTTTGAATACTTTTATCTCCTAAGATATTCCTTGATTAATTAAACTAAAAAGTAAAACATGAATAAATAAATACCGTTTACTTAAAAGAAATCAATGCTTACTTGTAAAATTTATTTGATTATTCCACATTAAGATTTCAATATTTATTTTTGTATTATGAGTGTATTTTTACTTTATTGGATAATTCAATTATAGGAAATGCGGAATTTTAAATAAATTTGAATTACATGTATAGAATAACATATAACAATTGTAATTAATATAAATTATTAAAATAAATTAAATTTTTATGGCAAAAATATGTATAATTGTAACAATGAATTTATATTTTATTTAAACAAGTATTGAAATATATTTATTTAATTTCGAGGCTCAATAGATCATACACATGCATATTTAAAATCTATTCTATTCTATAAAAAGATTCCAAATGATCATAATAAAAAAGATAATTTTGAATCTTTTATGGTATGCCTTAAAATGCAAAAATTGAAAAGGACTTCATTTATTTCATGATGGTGTTAATTAGTAAAAAAAATATATACTGATAGTTTAATTATTTCATTTGAATCTTCCAATTAATTGAAATAACAATTGCTATAAAATTGCGAATAAGCGATAGAATAATTAATTATACTTCTTTATAAATAGAAAAATATTTTCTTATGAATGCAATTGTCGAACGTCCATATTAATTAAAATTCTAGTAACAATATAAATATGAGGAATTTATTATTTAGGTTAATGATTTATTTTAATTGCATTCTTTATTAAGTATCATGATTGTTTGATTATAATAAAAAAAGATTGTTTCATTTAAAATTAAATCATTATTTAAATATGCTTTTCCCTTATTATAAAAAACAACAACATTAAAGTCATTTTAGTAGCTGCAACTAGTATTCTTAAGAACAAAAAAAAAAAGTTTTGATTTATCTAAAATATATTTTTAATAAGATTAGGTGATAAAAATTCTCTTAATGCTGATAAAGCGGAAATCATAATGCAGAGTTAAATTCAATCGATTCCAAGGCACATTCAGATTTTCCATATGATATTCTCTTATTTTAGAAAAGTGCAAAATGTATCTGATTTAGATTTCTTTTGATAAAAGTTGATTAAAAATTTATTCAATGGATGAATTTCTAGAAAGGTTATTAATATTAACAGAAGCGTGAAATTAAAATTCTTAAGACTGGATTACGAAAGTGAAAAATATCATTTTTGTTGAGTAAATAAAGATTAAAAATTAATTTCCATTAGAAATGAAAAAGCGTTTTGTGTATGCATAAGCCGTTTTAAATCAAATAAAACTATATCATAATAAATTGTTATGAGAGGTGCATCCAAAAATATTAATAACGACTTTATTTATAATGGAAAGACTTTACTTCATTTTATACATAATTTATTTTATATATGTGTTAGTCGGATGTATATATGTATATATATATATATATAATAAATATTGTATATGCAACATGAAATTACTGGTAATAACAGTATAATAGTTCATTGAACTCAGATTGTTGGCTATTATATACAATATCAAATATTAGTTGATATTTATATTGGATATATATTCGGAATAAAAGTTTTTTATGTCTATTATAGTGTTAATTCACAATAATTTGATTTAAAAGTATAAGCGTAGGTTTTTACTTTTAACTCATCCTTCAACTTCAAGGAGGCCCATTCTGCTTTAGCATTCGCCTATTGAATAGCTAGATAGATTTTTCGTTAGTATAGGAAATTATATTAATTTGTTATAGGAAATATTATTGCAGAAAAATCCGAGATGTAATCTCTATAATAGCTTGCAAGTATCATTAGACTTTGCTTTACTTTATCGCTCCACACCTTTACCTTTAAACCTCCACATCTTACTTTAACCACGCCCCTGTAAGCAAGACTATGTAACCCTTCACAAGTTAAAAAAGGTGAGCAGGGAATAATAATAATAATATAAACAAGAAAACTTATAATTACGAAAACATATGGGTAGAATGAATTATAATACAGATAAGAAAGTTCAAGCTATGGTAGCTAGCAAAATTGTAACTATGTAACTAAATAATACTATATAAACTAACTTAAGCATAACTGAAAGGAGAAGTATGCTATACAAAATAATAAATAATGGTGATGGGACTGAATACTTCCTTCCTAATAGGAAGCTGTATCAATTTCCTAATAGCTTTCATTTTCTGAGGTACAAGTGTATGCTTACCAAAAACCTGATATGGCTAAGAAAATTAACTTGTCTAATCAGAACCACACCACCAACTGTGGTTCCAAGAAAAGGGGTTTGAATTGTGGCAGAGTGTACTACTTCAAAGAATGTCCTACGGTTAGATTAACTGAAACTCTGTATTAATTGTGGCCAATAAAGACGTTTAGCCTCCTGAAGAGGCTGCAGCAATTTTCCAAAGCCTCTACCCAAAACTCAATATGGGTACCAAGACCCTCAACAACGAATTTGTCATCCAGATCGTCCTGGATGATCCTGGATCGCCCTATTATAATTTTATTTATTATCAATTTACATTTGCATTTTTGCTGAGTGAAACCAATCCAAAGTAAAACTACTGTTCAGGAGAATCTAGATATAATGGAAAAAACTTAGTTCTGAAAGTATTTTCTACGATTTTCAATTCCCTGCTAGGTAAAGAAAATGTCTATAGTCGTTTGCTCAACTTGCAAAAAAAGCTCCTTAGAAAACCTTCAAGTTTTTACAGAACTATTTGACGCGAAAAAAAAAACATTTCCGCCTATTTTTCAACGTATCTCCTCCAACATTAACATTCTTTATTATTCAAATACCTTTGATTATTCTATGGGTTTCGACCACAATCCTTACCTTCCATCTCTTTTTAATGCCAGGCTTTTGTGGCTAATACGCAGCAAATGTCTTTCTTCAACTGCCTTGTTAACATACAGTAATAACACGGCAATTTAAAAAATAATATTCAAAAAGGAAGGTATCGAAGAAGATTTCAGTTTGGAAAAAAAAATTCGAAGTCTTTTTCTACGATTGGATTAAAAGCCAACAACTCCCTAGCATCCTCATAGATTTCACATAACAGAAAACAATAGAAAGGACATCTTTCATCTTGCATCTTTATAGTTGTCCATTTAGCTAGAGGTTTCAGTTTAAAGAACTCCACTGGGAACTTCTTGATTTTATACTTATTTCTTATTTGGATTTTGTCTGGATTTTGAAGGGAAAAAATGTACTTATAATTATATTTTTGGATTTAATCAAATATTTCAGTTTTTTTTTTTTTTTTTTTGCTGTTTATTTATTGTTTATGTTATATTGTTGTTCTAATGCAGCTGGCAATACAGACAGTTAATCCTTATGCTATAAGCAAGGGCTGCACTGCTGTTTTTCATTTAGTACTACATAGAGGGCACGTGTAGCTTGAATATAGGCTACGGACACGGGTAACACTACCCCCACAACTCTCTACAATCCTATTAGGATCGGGATCTACGGTTTAAAGTAGATTCTGAACCACTACAAACATCCATGGCGAGATTTGGCCCGATACCTGTGGTACCAAATGTCTGCCACTCGGCCATCAGGGCCCCGCCTTTCCTTTTATTATATATATTCCGCCTGATACTTACAATTTATTTAAATTTCAAAATTGTGCTCTTTTTATTAGACGATTAATTATTCTTTATTGAATATTTAATTTATATATTTAATGCATCGCCCGTCTACTTTTCCTACTTTTTAATGTGTAGTCGAATCCAAAAGTTTACTCTTTACTTATCAGATTCAAATAAATGTAAATGTTATCATAATAGGAATACATATAATGTGATGCATTCACTTTCTAAATAAAAAATGTTTTCAACATACTTTAATTGTACGAATAATATTCATGTTGACGTATTTGAAGCAGAATTCCAAAACTACACCTACCAGAAGTTAAACATTCCCACAAAGATATGAATAGTTTATTATTTATGACTTCTAATGCACTGAACCTTCTATGCTGGATAATCTAAACTTACAGACTAATATTTATTATTGATAAATATCACCTATTTGGAGGCTTCGTAATCCCATGCATTATCTGAAACGATGATATCATTTTATCTTAATATTGATACAGTAACATCAAATATCCATTATATTTTCCAATAGGAGAAAATTGCTTGCATCAAGCATTCAGTAGTAATGTATACATATCACGCAACTTTCCATAATCCTTTAAGTAGATATGATGCATACGTTATTTTTTGTGCTAAAAGAAAAATTTATATAAAAGTTTTGATATTTATATTTTTGTGGATAATTCATTTACTTCATAACATATTTTTTATCCTACGTAATTTGTATTACATTTTAAAATTGATTTTATTTACTACTTACAGTTAAGCATTTAAATAACAAAAAGATTATGTTTTAAAAAAATTTTTTAAATATTAAATATCCAATCATAATTAATATCTAAAAACAAATAATATATAAGAAAACTTTTTTTTAAAGTCAATTTCTACTTTTGTTTCCTCAATTACGAAAAGTGCTTTATAAATAATTTTCATTCATTTTTTAAAGTTTATCTGGCACCATCTATTGGTAGGTACATGCAACTTAAATCTGAAAAAAAACTAAAATTAATTAATTTAATTTAATTTCTGAATTAATATTTGAAAAATTGTATTAACATCCAGTGTCATCCACTACAAGTTCAAAAAAATGTATTTGAAGTTGAGTGGATGAATAAAAAGTATTTTATGAACGACTGAAAATTTGAACAAGATATATATAGGGAGAGTGTGAGCTAATAGAAGGAATTGAAATAAAAATTTCATACCAAAATTATTAAAATATTCTTTTTATTTTCAAAATTTTCATTTACAAAATGCACCTTTTTTTCCACCAATTTTTAAAATATTTCTTTAATTAGTTAAAATATAAATTTTCCATTTTTTTGATATTTCTGGCATAAGTACAAAATTGCACATTGCATAAGTGCATAAATTATATTACTGTTATATAAAAATTATGATATTTATATTTTTGTTGATAATTCATTTGCTTCATAACATATTTTTTATCCTATGTAATTTGTATAACATTTTAAAATTGATTTATCTACTACTTACAGTTAAGCATTCAAATAAAAAATATTGTAAATTCTTCAAATTAATTAAAATATTTAATTTAGCAATCATAATTAATATCTAAAACAATAATTTATATCTAAATATTATAAAAATGTTTTTTCTCCCACTTTCAGAATTTTTATTTATAAAAAAATTAAGAGTTGTTTATACTTTATCTTTTTTTTTCTTTCTTATTGAAAAATTAACTTTCCATTTTAGGAAAATTCTTGTATAAGTATACAATTGTTTTTATTTCTTTATCTAAAATACTTAAAGTTAAATGTTTGATATATATGGTAGAATCTTAATATTTAGTGACCATTAAAATAAGAAAATTCATTGTGTATTATTTTGAATATATATTTTTAAAATAAATATCGATGCAATACAAAAAGAAAAAGTTAATTTTTTTAAGTAATAAATTAAGCTAGATTAATATTGACTTAAAAAGTTAGGCTGAAAATGTTTAGAAACCATTAAAAAACATATAAATTCAATAATTATTTTTTCCTGGAAACTTATAAGAACACAATATTCAACAGCAGCAAAAATGTGCAATGAAAAAAATGGTTGTTATTAACACGGGCAACACCGAAATTTTTTTCTTCTTGATTTCTTTTCTTATATTTCAATTTCCGACTAGACAAGATCTAATTTGAGCAATTGTCCTGCAATCTATTGAGTCACATTATATATATTGATTCGCACAATATAACTCTATAAGGATGCGAATAACGTTGTATCTACTCCCCATACGTGTCCATTGATAGAAACTAGATGATACTTGAACAAATTGGTTCTTGAAAAGGAAAGCCTAGTAACCCTGCAATGAATCATTCGTGACATGTCATAGTCTATTCTGAACGCTTTTCTGGTATAATCTAATGAAACAAATTTAATAATAAACAATCGAAATCTTTTATTTTTGTCTCTTTATGTGTAGGAAAAAGAATAATGTAAATACACAATATATTATGTTACAACAGTAACTAAATGAACTATGTTATTATTTTTTTGAACTAATAACAGTACAAAAACAGAATTATTCAATTCCTTCTATTAGCTCACACTCTCCCTATATATATCTTGTTCAAACTTTCAATCGTTAATAAAACACTTTATATTCATCCACTCTCAAGTTCAAATACATTTTTTAACTTGTAGTGGATGACACTTGATGTTAATACAGTTTTTCAAATATTAATTCAGTAATTAAATTTAATTAATTAAGTTTAGTTTTTTAGATTTAAGTTGCATATATCTAACAATAGACGGCGCCAGATAAAACTTAAAAAAATGAATTTAAATTATTTATAAAGGACTTTCTGCAATATAGTGAAAAAAAAGTAGGAATTGACTTAAAATTTTTTTCATATTACTTGTTTTTAATTAGGAACATAATAATTATGAACATTTATTAAACATCTCTTCGCTTTTCGAGAAATAGGGACAATTTTTTTTTTTTTTTAAATTTGCTTTTCACTCTATTCTATAAAATCTAGAAATATAAATAAAAGTAAATACATTTAAAAAAATTATGTATAAATTTGATTGTTCATATAATTTTATTCGTGTTTCATTCTTTTGAATGAAGGAAATGTAGGAAGAGTAAAATTTTGCATTTAAATAAAAGAATTTGCACACAAAAATTATAGCATATGCTTTATTTGTTTGTTACATTATAAATGAATATAATTGTAATTAATTTTTAATTTTAATTCAGCACTGATTAAAATATTTCTTTTATTCTCTAGCCTTAATGGAAATTTGTCAACCAATTACATAAAAATAAATTAATAATAAAATCTGCAGGCTATTTCTTTAGTGCAAATTGCACTATTTGTTTAAAATTATTTCCAAGTAAATTTTTAAAAAAAATGAAACTATAATACAAGGATTAAAAATTAAACTTGTTCTTAAAGATGGATTTTCTCATTACAAAAATAATCAAATTCAAACGGAAAAGAAAAGAAGAAGAAATTCTGAAATTACTGTTCTAGAATTTTTAGAAATTTCTCGTTTTTTATTACTATAATATTTCCAGAACACTCTAAATCTCTCTCGCTCTACAGTCTATACATGTTTGTTATTTTGATTTTCTTTGGATGAAAAATTGCTGCATTAGCACATTTATTACGAACTTAAAGTATCAATTTACAAAATAAAGCAATTTTCATGTTTGTTCTAGGAGTAAAATACAACACTTCTAAAATATATTTTGTCACATCGAGAAAAAGGACCCTGACAAAACTGACACATTTTTATTGACTAGTCTCTTTATTGCTTAGCAAAAAAAAAAATGGGCATGTCTGCAAGAGATTCTGGTTACAATCTGATTTTCAAAGGAAATAAAAGATTTTGCTGTAAATGTCAAATCAAGAAAAATATAAAATGTAAAGATTGATGAAAAAAATTATTATATTTTTTTAATATCAAAGTGCAAACGTGTTTACTTTAATTTTAGCTAAAAAATTGATTTGGAAAATTTGAAAACTTGTAAAAAAATTCAAACTAAGAATGTGTTTGATGGCACTGTCTCGTTCTTTTAGACAAAAGCTAATATTAAACATTTTGAGGGATATTTAAAAAAAATTGTTTCTCTGTCAAGGAATGAAACTATATGGTATATTCAGACAAATCAAAATTTTTAACAATGGTATTTCGTAAAAAAAAATCATATCAATTTATTTTTAATTTTTCAGATATAGCAAAAAGGAAAGGCATATGTAGTTTTTACGATAGCATAAACATAAAGTAAAGTATATAAATATAAACTCATTGCATTTAAGACAGTATGACTAAATAAATTAAATAAATATGATTTAAATTTAATTGGAAAACTTTTTTTTATATTGTTAGATTTATTACTAGATGATAAATTATAAAAGTGTTTTAATCGTTATTGTTGTCGAACAAAGTTTAAGCAAATTTGTCTGCTTTTTCGAAAAGAAATAAATTAACTAAATTCTTAATATAAATAATTATAAAACAATAAAAATTATAAATTATACGTTTTCATTAAATTTTTGTTACATTAAAAGATAATATTCATTGTAAAATGGTTTTAATTTATCGTTATGTTTCGGAATATTTTGGAGATTAGATTTTAGTATGTATTTAGACACAAGGGTTATTCTTATGTGTCTGATTAGAATTTAGCAGGCCATCAAATGCTATCCAGAAATGTTAAAATCTTTCTCCAGAAATCTTCCTTTACATGTAAACATCTGTTTCATTTAAAATGGTAGAAAAATGAAATACCTTTTAAAAAATTAACTTGAATTATTTAGCACAACCAGCATTTCTACTCAAGTTGCAATCTAAAATTAACTTTAACTCTTTTTCTTCTAAATTCTTTATCATATAAAATGTGTTACTATGTTTATATTGTTTTTATAATGCACTTTAATTACTGTTATAATTAAAATTACTTTATATATAATGAGAATTACTTTTAAATTAAATGTTCTTTTTGTTTCAAAGAATGTCACATATTCCAAAGTTAATTTAATTTTGACAAGTTTTTATTTTATATTGCCAACAATATAATCACAGCATTACTATCATTTAAATTTTTCAACACCTTACTTAAGATGTATTTGAATTAAATTGTCAAAACAAATAAATAACTATGCATTTTATTCTTACGTATATCTAATAATAAATTCCAAATTATATCATGTTATCATAAATTACTCACACTTTTATTCTTGTTTCAATTATTTGTCATACAAATAATTTTAAAATATGTTTAACATTTCACTCCATTGATAAACCCCTTTTAAGTAAGATATTTCCATTTATTTCTTTAACTTAGCTTAATTTATTCTAACGTAGGATCGGAGAATTCTAGGATATAGTGTTTGGTTTCCAAACCAAAGTTTCTAATGGACACTAGGCAAGCAAGGTAGCACCTTTCATATTGGGGATAAGTGCAATAATCTATAGGGTTAAAGACTTCCATTAATTTTATGAAGAATGCTAGCATGTATATACATATTATTCTTAAGAGTTTTCGGTAAAAAATGTAGTGGGACAGTAAAAATGAACCGTAACAGTCTTTTCTCCATTGTGATTTCTGGGTAAGGCTGAATCTGCTATTTTTATGCTCCTCCAATGACAAATGGCTTAAATCAATATATCCATTGCACAACAAAATTTCCTTTAATGTAATTAAAATAATTTTAACAATCTGAAATTAGTATCTTATATTAGTATCTGATATAGAAACTGAAAGTTTTTCAAAAGTTAAAATAATATATATAGAGAGAAATGATATATAAATATAAATATAGATAGATATAAATCAAATATATATAGAAGATAATCAAATATAAATATATATACATATCGATAAATATAAAATAATACTGTTTTTTAATTAATTAGTGAAATATTTACTCATCAAATTCAAAACGGAATACAATTTCAAAATAGTGCAAAAAACAAAACATTTATTTGCCATAATTAAACTGTTTTAATAATATACTTTTCAAGCAGACCAGCTGCTATTTTCTTTTAATTGATATTTGATCATGAATAAAATAATCTAGGTAGCATTACGAAAAAGTTTTAGACAATACAACAATGACAATTTGTTTTGTGGTATTACTTTAAATTCAGATCACTAAAATATTCATTTTATTTTTTTCACAAACGAGCCAAATAAAAGGAAATAAGAAAAGCTCGAAGAAACTGCTTCTTTTATTGAGACAATTTCCTAGAAACACTAAATCTCAAATAGTTTTGAATTCACTTTATTTTATTTATTTATTTATTTTTGAATGATTGCATAGAAAAGAATTCTTTTTTGTTTTATAAATACTTTTCACAAAAAAATATTTTTATTGTGCCATTTATATAAAAATAATAATACAAAGCTGCGAAGTTAAACTTTTCTTTATATAATAATTGGCAATTGTTTAAATACTTTTTTAAGAACTTAAAACTTGTTAAAAATACTCAGCAAATAATACTCCATTGAAATTATTTTTGCATTTTTTTTAATTTTAATTATTATTTAAGTTCAGTAACGCAAAAAAAAAAAAAAGAAAAAACTATTTTTCCAGTAAATTTTTCGCTTTCAAAGTTTTAATTTGTTTTTATTAAGTAAGTTTTTAGTAAGTTTTCTTTTTTTTTTTTTTAAAGTAAGTAAATTAAAGTCCGTGTATAAAAATATTTCTTTCATTTCATCAAAGAAGAAAAATTATAATTTATTTTTTTGTTACAAACTTAAAAAAATATCTGAAAATTAAAAAAAATTACCTACCTATTTAAAAATTAATTCCGGTTTAATGTTTAACTAACATGTTGTGATTAAAAAATTTAAAACCATGAACGTTAGTACTGAATTAATTTCATAAATATTACATTATTTACGTATACAAAAAGTTAATTAATTTAAGTATTATTTGTAAAGTTAGTTTAAATGTTTTTCATTTTTTTTATAATCATTATAGAAAAATTATTTTTCATTTAAATGCACATTTCGATCTAAATATTATCAAACTAGGAGAAACATTGTATTCATGATAACCTAGATTTTCTTTTCTCTTATTCGAAACTCCTCCAAGAATTATGCTTCACGAATACAATCGAACCACTTATAAACACTATATTAATAGAAAATTTCTTCAAAATTAAATGTTTCTTAAAGCTAAACTAAAAAATTAATTTCGGCTAATAGTTTAGCTAACATTTTTTGAGTGAAAAATTTAAAACCATGAACATAAGTATTAAATTAATTTCATAAAAAACTACATTATCTACTTTTATACAAAAAAGATAATTCATTTAAGTATTATTTCTAAACTAAACTAAAATGTTTTTTATTTCTTTTTTCATAATACTTAAAAATAGTTTTCGATTTGAATACATATTTCGATTTAAATATAATCAAATTGGGAGGAACAGTATATATATATTGTTGTAACATACTGCTTTTATTGGAAACCACTCCATTACAATAAGGATCACACACATAAAGAAGAAACAAACTGAACAAAGCAAAGATACAGAAAGACAGCAATAGACAATAATTCGTTCACACACACCACAAAAAGTCAAAGGGGAATAGAGTAAATAAAGGGGGTAGACACTTTATATCAGTTTATGAGGCGTCTGCCTCCCAATACAACTGCAAAGAGGCTGAGCTCCCTGTTCAGTCCTGGCCATTTCAAAAGATATGCTGAATTCATTGTTCCAGCTCTACATATTGGACAAGTGTTCGAGGTGAGGACACCTATCCTGTTTAGGTGTTCCGCAAGACAATCGTGTACGGTTCTTAAAAGAATGTTGGCAACTGCCTCTTTACATGGTCCAGTGTTAAAGATTTCCAAGCTGTCTTCAATATTGTGACATTTTTAGCCTTCAGATTTAGTTATGAGATTATCTTTCAGTTTCTTAAAAATTTACCTATGAATATATTCCTGGAAAAATTCTGGTGGAACTTGCTTCTCTTCAATATTCGCATGGTTTACTTTCTTTGCAAGTGAATATGCTGATATCTTTAATTCACACGCGTGATGGTATCCATTAGAACACAATTTACTTGGCTTTAGTGTTTAAAAATTTGATATCTTTCTTAATTTGAGTTATTATTGGGGTTTCAGTGTGATGGTTTAACGAGACAGTTTGTATGGTTGTTCTGGAACCTACGAATGTAATATTCACTTTAGAGTAGCTATCACATTGTATATGTGATAATATGGATTTGCCTTTCTTTTATTCGAAAATCCCCCAAGCATTATGATTCACAAATACAATCGAACCACTTATAAACACTACATATAACAATAGACATTTCGTTAAAAATTAAAGCTTTTCTTAACTAAACTTGTTACAGTTCTGAACATAAAAATAAAATATTTCTCCTTTCTAATCACTAGCGACTGAATTCCTGACAAAAAAATTGCCTGAATACATAAACACGATTCCGTAAAAAAAGTCGAAAGTTGAAGAGTTTATTTTCACAATGCACAAATTCTAAGGAGTTTATAGACAGCGCAAACTTAATCTACTCGACGGAAGAATGTATTACAGGGAAGAGAGAGAGTTTATCTATGAAGTAGATGATTCATTCCAGCATTTGAGACGCTTCTGCATGTAGGGGGCCGATCATAAAAAGAAAAGGGAGGTTTAACATTTCCTTTCAATGCACTGATTTGAGATGCAGAGTTTCATTAAATTTAAGTCTTTAAATAAATATGTCTCTGTTCTTCAAATAATTCCCTATTCAAACATTTCATTTTGATTAAAATGCAATAATCAAACAAATTGAATATATTTCATGTGAATAGCTTCATGGTTTTTCTAGTTGTTTTACGATTAACAGTTAATAAGAGCAAAATAATTCCTGTGTATTTTCTTACATGTTTTAAATGAGGGAAGAAAGATTTTTATTCTGTGATATGTCTGGATTGTATTTATTTTAAAGTTTAAAATATTTTTTTTTGTATAATTGTGCATTAAATTATATATTGTGTACTGTAAGATAATTAAATTATATAATAAGATTTTATGTACACTGGTATGAGAAAAACACGAGGAAAATGCCTTATCAAAGAAAATTTAATTTTTTTACATAATATTTAATAGATAATTCCTTCACACTAGATTAAATTAATTAATATTTCAATATAAATTTTCTTTTATATTGCTGATAAATATCTAAATTTATCTTAAATTAAATTATCTTAATTTTATTTAAATAAAATTTATTATTGTCAAATAATCATAAATTAAATAAACAAAAATGTATAGTATCATATAGTAACAGAGCTTAGATATAAGAATGAATAAAAATCTGGGAAACAATCCAAACTGTTAATTTTACAAAACACAGTTGCAGTTGTACATATATTTTAAACGCATCTATAAAACACAATGTTAATTTTACTCCACGGCCCCTATGTGGATGAACACCCCTCTATTTCAGTCAAAGAAAAGAAAAAGATTTGCCAGTTGAGGCAAAAATTGCTCTGTTTCCACAGCAAAAGAAAATCAACTTTCCTCTACCACGTTCGGTAAACATTAATTTTTATCACACACTTAGGAAGCAATCTACGAGAGCAAAAACTACCAGATTTTAAACACAAAAAGGGAAATTGAAGGAATTTCTTCAACTTGTGCAAAGAGACAGAAGAAATGTAAATCTCAGTGTTAATAAAATTTTTAATGAAATTCTCTTGTCATGCGTTTTCACATTTTTCAGAAAAATCATAAGTACACAGGAAATTTATGAAATGTGAAAAATTAGATAAAGCTGAATTGGGAAAAAAAATTTGAATAATCTTTTCTAATCTAATCTTCTAATCTTTTTACATAATATTTCACGTTGCCAAATGAAAATACATTGCAATTAAAACACATATTAATCAAATAAAATCATAATAAATTGTGTAAAACAATTATAAGTGAAATTTAAATTAGCATTTATCTAACACGTCTAGCTTCTTCGGTGTGCCACCTATTTCAGTAGTTATTTATTAGAATGAGAAACTATTGTAATACAATATTCTTTAAAAAAATAAATCATTTTAAATATGTAGGAAATGATTTTAGACAAACATTTTAAATATGTAAGAAATGATTTCAGACAAACATTTTAAATATGTAAGAAAGGATTTTAGACAAACATTTTAAATATGTAGAAAATAATTTTAGATAAGCATTTTAAATGTGTAGGAAATGATTTTAGACCAACATTTTAAATATGTAGGAAATGGTTTTAAACAAGCATTTTAAATATGTAGGAAATGATTTTTATACAACATTTAACAAAACAGTATAAGTTAAAAAATGGTATTGTCTAAAATGTCCTGTATAATTATTTTAGACAATACCATTTTTTTAACTTATACTGTTCAATACAGTGCTGTTCAGAGTCTTTTGTCTATTATTAAATTAAATTATAACTATATCTTTCATTAATGTGCTGAAGATTATCTCAGTAAGCAAAAAAAATTTTTGCTCGAAAAACAAAATGTGTATTTTTACTAAAAATATATGTAGTTATATTAATTTTTCATTTAATTTTCTTCCTGAAATATTCAAATACAATTGAAAAAAAATGTTATTAATGTTCGTTATTCTTTTTTGTATAATATATTTTTTCATTTTATTATTCATCATATTTATCCAAACACTACTGAAAGTATTACATAATTGGGCGTACCGAAATCAATTGAAATCCACATGTTCAAAGAAATGTTTCCACAAGGTTTACGAATTCATTGACACGTATACATAATTCATAAATAAACGCTTAAACTCATAAATAAATTATATTTGCAGTAACTTGAAGGAAAACATTTTTGCCTGGATATTTGCGGAACAACAATTAAATATTTACTATATATATATTGCAATTTTCGATCCTAAGATCTTTCACACCTTAGCTTGCTATAATCATTTATTTACTGTATAACTTAAGTCCAGAACTTAAATTCTTCCGAATAACTTGGACACTTGACAGAAAATAACTCCTAAAAGGTTCTCTCTTTCCGATTGAGATTTTCGAGGTCCATTAAACCAGGAGAAATCCCCGGGGCGATATTGTTCACTCTAAACTTATCAAAACTCGGAGGCCTTTCGCTTTTGCAAAGGACCTTTCCTTCTACGAGCTCCTCTTACAACAACAATAGACGGATAGCTAGCTCAACGCGCTGAAATTTCTGGAGGCATCCAAACGAAAAGAGATTGTTGTAGTGCATATTATACGCCCCACGCATGATTGGTCAATTTCTAGGAAAGCGTAGGGTCTGTCATTTTCTACCCATTGAATCCATGAGGTCATGGACGAAGGTTAAATTGCATGTCATCTGCGTCGATGGCGGGGGAAGGATTAATAATGGCAATTCTCTTGTGTTTCTGAGCATTTGGTAATTGAGTTTTAATAACTATTAATTGTGTGATGGAACGCCTGCAAAATGTTCGCTTTCGTCAAGAGCCCAGAGGGAATTGGAGGCATTATGTGTGGCTGGTGTTTCCATGATTCGATAAGGCATTTTAAATGAGATGGAATAGGTTATGTGTTATTTGTCGTGCCTAAACTTCAGAATAAAACTTTATTTGATTTTTAAATTACTATAGATTGTAACTAAAAGTCTTACAAATGATAGTTATCTTATTTGTACAAACAAATGCTTTTAATAAGTGCCACATTATGATAATATAAAATATAATAAAAGAAAGTAATTATAAATAAAAAATTAAAAAAATACGTATATTTGAATGGTCAACAAACAACACTGTTTTAAATGAAAATAATTAAATTCAGAGTTCTTAATTGTATATATATTTATAGTGTTCACTTTCGTCAAGAATTGGAATTGGATTATATGTGGAATTGGAGGCATTATATGTAACTGGTGTTTCCATGATTCGATGAGGCATTTTAAATTTGTCGTACCTAAATTTAAGAATAAAAACTTTAAAATTTGATTTTTAAAATACTATATATTATAACTAAAAAGTCTTACAAATAATAGTCATCTTATTTAATACAAACAAATGTTTATAATAACTGCCGCATTATGATAACATAAAATTTATTCCTAAAATAATTAATTATAAATAACAAATTAAAAAATATGTATACTTGAATGGTCAACAAACAACACTGTTTTTACATGAAATTAATTAAATTTAGATTTCTCAATTGTATATTTATAATGCTCACTGTCGTCAAGTGTCCAGAGGGAATTGGAGGCATTATGTGTGGCTGATGTCTCCATGATTCGATAAGACATTTTAAATGAGATGGAATAGATTATGTGTTATTTGTCGTACCTAAGCTTAAGAATAAAAAGCTTTAAAAAATTAATTAAACTGAATTAAACTTAAAAACCTGATTTTTAAATTACTACATATTATAACTAAAAGTCTTACAAATAATAATTAGATTATTTAATGCAAATAAATGTTTTTATAAATCATTATGATAACATAAAATTTATTCATAAAATAATTAATTATAAATGACAAATTAAAAATAGATACATTTGGATGCATTATATGTGGCTGATGTGTCCATGATTTGATAAGGCATTTTAAATGAGACGGAATAGATTGTATATTATTTGTCGTACCTAAACTTAAGAATATAAACTTTAAAATTTATTTATTTGGTTTTTTTAAATACTATATAATTAAAAGTCTTACAAATGATAGTTAGCTTATTTAATACAAACAAATGTTTTTAATAACTGCCACATTATGATAACATAAAATTTAATCATAAAATAATTAGTTATAAATAACAAAAAATATCTATATTTAATAGTCAATAAACAATGTTTTAAATGAGGAAAACCTTAAATTTAAAATGCCTAGTTTCATATCTATTTACATGAAAGAACTTAATTAATTTATTTATTTATATAATAAAAATATTTTTATTAAACGTCTATTTGTACATTAATATTAATTCTGTTTATTCCAATTTTGGAAGAAGCAGTAAAAAACAGTAATGCTAAATTAAGTACAAAGTGGAACACAAGACCCCTGAGATTAAATGACACACATAATTAATTACTAGATTAAAAGACACATTAATTGCCTTACAAAAAGTGATTTCCAGGGAAATGTAGTTTTTGTATTAAATTATCAATAGCTAACTGAATAAGCTATCTAAAACAAAAAACAATTTATGTTAAAATTGTTTTTGAACAACTATACATCAAAATCAGTAACATATTATTATACATACTTTTGAACAAAAATCAATATATAAATAATAATAATATTTTACTAGTTATAATAATTTAGTTTTTACAAATTGAAACATTTTAATAATTTAAAATTTTAACAACACACTAATTAATACTAACTAGCAATTAATAAATTAATATATTTATTCAATTCAAAAGAAAATTCTCTTTATAATTACAAAACACTAAATTCGAATAGCTGTTGTTAAGAAAACAAAACAAATTTATTTCCTTGATGATATAATGCATAAGAATACAGAAAAAAACATTATAAAAAAAATAGCTGTGGAAAAATCTTTCCAAGCCTTAATCTACTCATGATAAATGATCAGATAAAGTGTTGAAATCGTTTAAAAAAAATTCCCCGGAAAAACGACAAAATGCCAGTTGAAAAATACAAAAGGATACTTTAAACAGCGGACATCTCAAAAAATTTCAAACACAACGCCACTAACACTCAGAACTGATTTCAGAAACATCTTAATCGGCAGCAGTGTAAAGAAGAATGATATGCCCTTAAATAAATAAACAGAACAAGCACTCTACGAAATATCTCACAAATGTTCTTTTCATTTCTTCAACAGTCTTTGCCCCTATTATTCATAGAGTTTTTTCTGGCTTTCTTCTTTTTATTTTCCTGTTTTTTACTTTCAGCTGTTGAAGAAATCGATTTGGACACATTTTTTTTTTTTTCATAAAGAAAGAAATAGATGTTATGGAAAATAATAGACTACAGTAATGTAACTGTCAAAAACTTCCTTTCGACAGGAAGCGTAATTCTAAAAAAGAAAGAATGTGCACAAAAATGGTTTCAGATTGAGAACACAAATTTTTTTTAAAAACTAGATGCTTAGAAACTAGCTCTCTATCAACAAAAAAAAAAAAAAAAAAAAAAAAAAAGAAAAGAAAAAGAGGACATTTCACATAAATCATTTTAAAATGGTGCTATCGTAGGCAACATGTTTTGTATTTACTTTAAATCAAAAATTGGATTTAAAATTTTTGACATTTTCTGAAAATTGAGTATTTTAAACTGCAAAAGTTGCAATGACAGGATTGCATAATTTTTTGTCTCTTAAATTCTTTTGTTGATTTTTGAAAGGAATTATTTTATTTTAATTAAAATCGTTATTGAAAATTTTTATTGCAATTATTTTTTATTTATCTAAACTTGGATTGATCACATTCTAAATAATCAAAGAATAAATATATTTTTTTTAAGTATACAATAAAAGAAAATGTCGAATTGTTAATTTTAATTGAAAGAGATAAATACTTAATATAAATCTATAGTGAAAAATTACAGAAATTTTTTTATAACATATTTATTTCTTAACAATTATTTTAAAAACTGTTTTATAGAAATTGAAGAATATAAACTTAATATAATAAATAAATAAATGCATATTTTGTGTCAAAAACATGAAAAAGGAAGCATACCATCATAATATTTGACATAATATTTGATTTCAATGTGTGATTATCTTCTATTTCTTCAATTTGATGTGTGATCACCTCTTACTAGCAAGACAACGTTGTTCCCTAATCAAAATGATAATATTTCTACACTCAGATTGTAGGAAACACATTGCTGTGTCCAACAATTTCAAAACATTTTGGGATTGCAGAGTACATGATAAGTGCAACAATATATCTCCGTAGCATTTTCAACAACATCTCCAAGTATTTTCAATCAGGTTAAAAGAAGTAAAACGTAGTGCCCATCTCATACACACAATAGCTTCTTTCATGATATAATTTTCTACCAAACTATCTCTCTGTTGTCAGACAGACGGAGTCACCATTCATTTTTTGCATAATTGACCAGTAACACTGAGTTCTAAGTGTTTCAACGGTCGTAATTTGTAGAAGCGGATTCTGCTCTTAGAAATTCATTCCACCATACAAAAATTAAAGAAATATTATTATTTAACCATTTTGTTATTTAAGATTCACATTGGTTTATTACTATTCAATTGCCTTTGTAGTTGTCCTTCAAATAAAGTTATATTAAACTATTTTTAATTTTATTATTTATATTAACTTAAACAGTGATATCTCAAAATTTAACAGTAGTTTTAATTTGCTGATTTATTGACTCATCTCCTACTTACAGACTGCTAATTTTAAAATCAATTTCTGTTTACGTATCCCAACGCGTTAAACAAGCCTTATACTAAATTTATTATATTTTCGTATTTTATTGCTGTTTATTCAAACTGTTTAAAAAAAAAATTTTAATATTTTCAGCAGAATTTATAAACATTTTTTAAATTATTTATTATATATATCATTATTTTTTTAAACTTAGTAAATAGTATGAATGTTTTTAATTCATAAAATTCTAAAGAATGCATACATTTAGTGATTTAAGCATTTTGATTTAATTAAGATTAATTTATTTAAGCATTTTGTATTCCCCCTACATAAGAAAGCAAATAATAAAATAATAATTTTTACTCATAGGACATTTTAACAAACAATCTCTGAAACGATATATTTTCGTCGTGTATTAAATTATATTATAAAACTAATAATAAAAAGCTGCATTCATTTGAAGACGCTTCAATTTGTTAAAACAAAGACACCATCAGGTTTGAAAAAAATTAATAAATATTGAATCAAGATGCCTTCCAGGTTAAGAAAATTAAAATCACTAGGGAATTTTAACACTTCTGTAAAATCCTGTTCAAATATCCAACAAATAGCTAACTATTTATTGAATTTATGAAGGTTTAAAAGATAAAACTTATAAGCAGTAAGATTTTTTTAAATTCATTTTTATTTCCTACTGTAGAAATACATTGTATATAGGAAAAAAATTAATTAATACTAAAATATGCATAAATTAAATAATAAAATACAAAGTAAATAGAACCAGCATTGAGATAATTGTAACATTATATTGATCTTTCATTAAAAAGAAAGAATGAGTATTTGTTTTCTATTAATTAAATAATATTCTTTTCTCCTTCAGATTTTTTTTAATTATCATCATCATCATCTTAAACATAATTAAAAATGAATTAATTAAGAATTAATGAAAAATACTTTTATTAAGATGGATTATTTTAAGTTGAAATGTAATTCAAAACTATTACAAGGAAAGAATTATTTTATTTATTATTAATTATTCTATCAAAATATATTGATATCGAGCTACATTATCCGATGAGCCAATTACCAATTGAGTTGGCATATGAAATACTTTTCTTCATATTGTGTAGAAAATGCAATTAAAAAATACAGTTGTTTTAAAGCAAATGAATGCTAAGTACCTTTGCACGTATATAAATATTAAATATTTCAATGAGTCGTTTTTAAATGATATTTTCTCACGGAAATATTTATTTCTTTTTAACAACATAGTGAGGACTGAAAATGTTTTACTTCTAATTCAGTATATTTAAATGTAGAATATTAATTATTTTTAATGTGATACATAGTTTTGCTACAGACGAGTCTTTATTGTTATCAGGTTTCGATACAGTGCTTATTATTTAATGTAAAAGTAATTTTAAAAATGTATCTAAAAAAAATACCCAAAGAATAGCCAAGTAATTTATTGATATAAGGTGACTTTTAGGTGACTTTCGAATCCATTAAAATGTTAACTGCTGCATAATAAGTCGTAATATTTAAGTCAAGGTGGCAACATTATTTCCTAGAAGGATAGGAAAAGGGATAATGATTTTTGTAAGATTCTCAAGGGTTATTAATTCATGGGTTTATTAGCTTTTCATACAGCAAGATTTGTTCATTCAGGTTGCATAGCTGAAGTACGCTACCCTGATTCTACAAAAGAGAAAATATTAATTTTTGAAAGAATTTACATAGTTTCATATGTATAATAATGAAGGAAACTCTGTAATCTAACTGTTAGAATGAGACATTATCTTGTAATATCCGTATACCATTAGCAGTATTTGATATCTTATTCTGCTTCATGCTAATTTGCTCATACCAACACTGAACCATGAAAATAACACAACCAGAACGACTAGAATCAGGGAGGTAATTAACTTCGCCTTTGTATTTCAGTCACAAGATGAAAAACAAAATTTTCTGGAATTCATACTTTGTATTATTCAACTTTACATTACAAGAGACGAAGTTACTGCCAAATATCTTTATCAGAAACATTTCGTATGATGTTCTCAAATTTCTTCGTGATGCAAATCAAGCGACCTGAATTTCTATTCAAATCTTCCACGACTCTTAGAAAACATTTGCATCCTTTTATAATACAAGTCATTTCGTAGCAGGAAGTTGAACTTTTAACATTTTCCTCAGCAAACATGCAACACGAGAAAAGCGTATAAATCCCTTACTTTCAGTAAGGTGATGTCGTATTACGTTGTTTTAATTCGCTTGTGAATTCCAACGCAAGAGCATTTATGCATTAGACTTTAATATGCATTTTCCTAAAATTGTTTTAATTAAAATGGAAAAAAACAATAAATTTTATTACATATTTTGTAAGAAAAGACTTATTTTTTTGTTATATTAATATTTTTGTTATACAATTGTTATTTTTTTTTGTTATATAAATATTATTTCGTGAAATTTGTTAAAATAATAATCGTAAATGGATTGCATGATTTTTCTTTAAAATGCAATAGGAAAAAAAATTTAATTTTTCTCAAAATAAATAAATAAATCAAAAGCACTATCATTTCATAATCCAATTTTTGCAATTTTTAAGAAAGGATCTTACAATTCATATTTCCAATAAGTATTTGACAATTTTTAATGATATTTTAAGCAACTTAAATGATATTTTATTTTCTAAATAGAAGTGAAAATGTCTTAACATAAAATACACATTTTATATATAATTTAGATATTTCAGCTAAAAATTAAAATACTGAGACCGAAATTTTCAGAAATGTTTTTTATAAATATTCGAAAATTACAGCATTACATCTAAAAGCATGCATGTTATTAATTAATTAGATTGTATATTATCAATTAATCTCTCATATTACATTAATAATTTCAATGTTAAATTTACTAATGATTGTTAGTATTTTTATTGAATGAGTATCAAAGATCCAATTTTAAGTTGCAGTAGATTCTCGATTATGTTACAATCTCCGAGGGTTTCACTGAAGCTTTTTTTGTAACATTATCTTATTTTATTTTTTTTGCTTTATTTTAATAAATAGTAAATATGATAGTTTTTTACTTGTAGCATCTTGTTGCATTTAATAACTTATGCTGGTAATTATTGATTTCATTGAGGATATTTATATATATTTTGAATCTTTGAAAATTCCAATGGTAATAATTCTTACAATTATTTGACAGTTTCGATTATTCAATCTATATGACTTAGTAAATGCCATATGATATGACTAATAAACGATTTAGTAAATGACTTATATATTATAACTTAGTATATGCTATATAGATATCAATGACTTAGAAAACGCTCAATAAACGCTAAAAAATATTGATATATATATATATTATGTGCAATGGCAAGAGTACAAGTAAAATAATAATAATAATAGTAATAATAATAACAAGGAAAAATACAAAGGAATAAACTCAAAAATACAAAAATGACTGAAGTCATTGTCTTAAGAATTCTCTCTCACGCCAGTAAAGCGCTGTCTCGTTAAGTACCGTTCATCGTTGAAGATGGTCTCTGTTCATTGGACCTGTTGAACCACATAGGGGCCAGCTAGGGTTCGAAAAGTTTATACCAATATATAATATCAATGATATATATCAATGATTTAGTATAGCAATGATATATATCAATGAGTATATCAATGATATATATCAATGACTTAGTATATTAATGATATATATCAATGACTTAGTATATCAATGATATATATCAATGACTTAGTATATCAATGATATATATCAATGACTTATATCAATGGATGACTTAGTAAACTGCCAGATAATAAAAATAAAGTGTATATAAAACTTATTAATTAAATGTTAAAATAACTAACAGATTTTTCTTCTTTTTTTTTTTCTTTTCAGCACTCGCTCACGATGCACAATACTCTGTTACTAGCATTTGTCTTTTTCACTCTTTTACATTGCATTATGCAATTCGCGTCTTCCAGACGAAGCCTCCAAGTCCGACGGCAGTCCATCCACTGCCGATCTCGAGCCCATCCCTGAGCAACTCGACTCCAGCTTACTGTCCTCTGAAGAAGATCTCGAAAAGAGAGGATGGGAAAAGCTGTCCAATGTCTGGGGAAAGCGTGCTGACTGGAACAAGCTGAATGGCATGTGGGGAAAGCGAGCTGATTGGAACAAGCTGAATGGCATGTGGGGAAAGCGTGCTGACTGGAACAAGCTGAATGGCATGTGGGGAAAGCGAGCTGACTGGAACAAGTTGAATGGCATGTGGGGAAAGCGGGCTGACTGGAACAAGCTGAATGGCATGTGGGGAAAGCGGGCTGACTGGAACAAGCTGAATGGAATGTGGGGAAAACGAGCTGACTGGAACAAGCTGAATGGCATGTGGGGAAAGCGTACCTCAAGCCGAGATGATGGAAGCAAAGAGAACAACCCAATGGAACAACTTGAAAAGCGTGTGGGAAAGAGAGCTGATGGTGAATATGATATCCCTGCTGTTTGGGATGCTATTCCTGATGAAGGTAACTTCATGTAATTTCAATAACAAGACACGAATAATAAATAGATTGGTTTTCTGAAATATGAAACATAAAAAATGTGTTAATAATGCATAGCATCAATGTGTTAATATTGAAATCGTAAACAAAAAATAGTACATTTAGTAGATTTAAAAAACAAAATATTTAATAAATTGCAATATGATTAAAAGTGTTTCTGACAATATTTAAAAATACATTTTTAATATCATTATAATAGTATAAAAAGTGTTAAATTGAATAAGTTTCAGTTGAAATAAATTAATAAATGCAATCATCACATTTATGTATATAGATAAAAAGAACGGTACTCGAATATTGCAATGAAATCTAATGCAATGAAGATTTTATGTATCATATTCAGAAAATCAAAAATTATTTTAGCTGAATTGAAACATTTTTCAAAAAATATTACTAAATAATTTTTTGTTATTTAAAATATAAAAACGTTATTGAATATCATTGTCACTTAAAAAAAAAAATAAAATCATAATATATAGTGTTGTAATGGAGAGCAGTATGATTATTTTAAAAAAACACTGCCATTTAAAATAAAAATTAATGCTCTATTTATAAAATCATCCACATTTTATAATTTCAATAAAATAAAAATTTGAATGTACACACGCCGTCAAATAAAAACATTGATTAAAAATATGCAAGCATATAAGTATTTGTCTTTTTAATTGAATGAATTTAATTTAATTCTTCTCACATAAAACTAAAAAAAAAAATGCAAGTAAAACATTGAAGAAGAAAATTATAATTTTGCTACATTAGTTATAAATATTAGATCACCTAAAACAAAGATTCTTGAGGTTCAATTGTCTGTATTAAATCCATCAGCAAAATAATTCAATTTACCTAACTTTTAAACAATATGCCATGTAAAAAAAGGTTAAAGGGTTTTAAATAATGCTTTCTTAGAGAAATACATATAAACATTTATTAAATTTAATTTTAATTTTTAATACAATCCCAGAAAATCCTAATATTTATTATAAATTATTAGTAAAATTTCTAAAAAAAATTGAAGAATTTCAAAGTTATAAAATTTAAAAAAAAAATGAATTTATTATATTATCTTAGATGGTATAGTGCAGAAATTTATTTAGATTAAAATTACGAATAAATTGATTTTTCGAATTAAATATTTTCTTTACAAATAATGATATAAAGATATATTTTCTTTACAAATTTCAGATATTTTACTATTGATTTCACAAAAAAAAAAAATTCTTATTTCAAGAAACATATTTTACGCATTTCAAATTTTCCAGAGTAGAAATGACAAAATCGATGCACGTATGCATTCATTTCTCTTTAACTTCATTAATGGACAAACTTGCTCCACAAAAGATTTTCTTTACTTTTTTTGTTAAACTTTGAAAATGCATTACACTTATCTATAATGTCCAATCTTATACATCATGCAAACACACACATAAAGACATGCACGCGAAACATGCATATGAATTCTAGATAATATAAATTCAGAGAATTTTCGAAAACTTCAAAAACTTCAATAAAGTCCATAAGTATTCATCAAACTTATTATAGGTATTCTCTCATTTTTTTTTGTGTTAAATTTCAAATTATATCAACATGAAGTATAAAATATGAGCAAAGTATTGGAGAAAATATTTACGTACACTTCTTACATTTATTTTACATATCACATTCTTATATTACTAGAATAATTTTAAGGATATGATAATATGCATTTATAATTAAAATGCTTATATATATATATATTAAAATGAAAAGTTATCACATTGCAATGCCCTTGTCTACAAGTTCTTGCTTTAGTTTTATATTGTGTATATTCATATATAAACTACACACACACACACATATACACACATATACACACACACACAGACAGACACATATAGAGAGAGAGAGGTAACTGCGAGCATATACAAAACCTGGGAATATCATGTATATCCATGTAAATCTTCAAATTGAAGGCAGTTTTAAATGTGTTCAGCCTATTACATTCCATATTTTAACTCTGTATTACATTCTATATTTAAAACTTAGTGTATTGCTTTCCATTTTTATCATTAATTGTATTGCATTTCGTATTTTAGCATTCCGTGTACGTGTATTACATTCCAAATTTTTTCAACTCAACATAAAATTTATTTAAAGAAAAAAGTTTGCAATAACATATTCTAATAACAGAGATAATAAATTCTATTCGATGTGCAAATTTTAATGATAATGGAGTTAATAACATGGGAAAGTTTCATACCATAATGTCATTTAAAACTAGTCTAATGATGATTTAATGTATAGAAAAGCTAATATACAAGTACAGCTATAGCATACAGATATAAAAAAATTATTTCGATAAGTTCAATATTTTAACAAAATAATTTTTAATTTATAGGTTTAGAAAAATATTCCTTTAAAAAGTAGTCTAGTGATGATTTAATATACAGAAAAACAAACAAACATGTACAGCTATAGCATACAGATATAAAAAATAATTTATTTTTATAGGTTTAATATTTTATCAAAATAATTTTTAATTTATAAGTTTAGGATAATATTTTAATTATTAAACTTATCAAGTAATTATTTTCGTCCCAATCCAATTAATCAAATAAAGTGATAAAATAATAAACCAGTCTGAAGTATGGGATTACATTTTTATAGATTTTCCTACGAACTCGTTATTAATTATAACAATCCAGACATATATCTCTGTCTTAAAAATCAGCTTTAATAGGATTTTAGATGCATCATTCCAGAACAAAAGAAATACTTATTTTACTTCCTATCATCTTTGGCTTAATTCACTTATATCTGAGCTTATGGTAGTTGAATTTCTTTTTAATAATAATTCTTGGTATGGATTACTTTGATTCAATGCAGTTTCTTTTTCAAGATAATCCTAAAAATAAATGCTTATAAATAACAAGCTACCAATTTCCTTTTTTCTTTTACCATATTAATGACTGTTTCAGAAAGTATTTCTTGTCCAACGTAGCTTTCGTTGCTGTTAGAACTTTTAATTGGTTTTTCTTACTAAAAATGTAAGAAAATGATTTTTTAAATTAATTGAATTGCATACCATACTGAGTAACGGATTTTCTAGAAATAAACCTTATGGAGAATCAAATTTTCGAAACTAAAGTAAATTGAAAAGTTCAAAAATAACTACGTATAATATTATTATTAAAATAATTACGAAATTTGACATTGATTGATAATTTGAAAAACACAGCTATAACTTAAATAGTGAAGTTATTTTGGATTTTCTAGAAAGTTAATTAAAAAACAATTTTTTTTATTAAGTATAGAATTCATCTGTTATTAAATTTTTGATGCACATAATTGTAATTCAAAATTATTTATGCAGCACTATATACATTAAATTTGTTCTAAAATTTTAACATTTTCTTTGTTGTTGTTGTATAAAGTTGTTCTTTTATACTGTTTTCCTATTAAATTAACAGGTTTAGAATTTATAATTTTTAATCACTCATTTTTACTAAAATTAATAAGAAAATTTGGATTAAATGTATCCTTATCACCATTATAAATTCAAAGACAGTCTCTAATAATATTTGATAAAAACATTTATTCTAATTTTTTTTTTTTAGATTATTTATGTTTGACTACTTTTTCAGCAATCGACTTAGCTACAAGATAAATTAATCCGAGTTTACAGCCTATCTCTAGAAGTGATTTAGACAAATTATAAAAAAATTAGGCTGTATATTCTTACAGTGTGTTTTTTATTGTTTTTTCCCTTTTTCGCTTTATATGCCAAAATGTGGAGCTATTTCCATAAATGTCCCTATATCACTTTACCATAATGATGATACTATTAAAATGCCTTTTCATAATAAATTTGTGAACAAAATGTATTTTCAAAGCATGTTTCTGAAAACAATTTTACTGAAAATATATTTTTAAGCTAATCTATAAATTATTAGTTATTTATAGGACATTTATTATTTGAAATTTGAATGCATGTCAATGATGGATATAGATTAGAATTAAAATGTAGAACAGAACATTTCTGTAAATATAATTTTTAATCATTGATAAGAAAATACTAATACATACAGTTCGTAATTTTTTCAATTTCAAAATTATTTACTAATAAAAAAAATAATTGTTTCAAAATTTACACATTAATTAGATTTTCTTAAAAGTGAATTTTAGAACGAATTCTTTTTTTTTAATAACTACATCAAGAGAATAAATAGAAACGAAATTCCATATTATATAATTATATTATTTACTCTTGAAAAAGTATAAGAATATGAAAGCACATTTTAATGAAATAGTATGAAGAACAGCAAATACTTTTCAAGCTAAAAATATCAAACAGAAATTCATTTTCAATATAAGAAACGAAATCTTTAAAAATGCATAATAGTACCTAAAAGTAAAGTTAAAAAGTTCGATTTTGACCCTTATTTCCCCAAATTCATGTATTGGTTGTTTTTCTCCATCTTTTATGACAAAAAGTAGGTTCAGAAAATACACTTTTTTTATACAGAAAATAAATTTGAGTTGATCTTTCCTCGTGTGTTTGAATTTTTTAACAATTTTCCCTTAAAGAAAAAGTTTAGTTGAGAATCCTTCCAAAATACATTTTTCTTTTTCTAGTGGATTAAAATATAAAAAAACAGAAAGACTTTTGTTCTCGTTTTAGTTTTTTTTTTTTTTCTAATATTTTATTTAATAAATAGGTGAAAAAAAAACAAAAAATATTATTTATTGTTTTTGCAGTTTTTAATTTATAGATATTATTTAGAAAAATCTTAACATTAGTTGAAACGTTTACAAAGTTAACCAAACATATAACATAATAAAAATCTATTTTTTTTTTTTCAATGAAACTGCAATTTTTAAAACAATTAAAAATTGTATCTCTATGAATAAAAAAGCAAAAATTTATTTATTTATTGCTTTTTTGATATTGTTAAATATTTTTCAAAGCATTAGAATAAATTATTTTCATTATACATCAAATAATACTATTTTATTTTTAAGTTTTCTGAAAAATTTGAAAAAAAAACCAACTTTTTTAAAAATGTTTTTTAAGAAAGAAATATGTGATAATTTCTAATTCGGATATATTTAATCTAATAGTAAAAATTGGTATGCACTTAATCAACTTGACGCTCAAATGTCAGTAAAAATATAATTTGAATTTTATTATAAAGTTTCTAAATTACTAAAATATTTTATTTGGTCTAATTTTAAACATCACATATGAGTAACTCATTTAAGAAAGATTAATTCAATTTTGATGTCTATAAATTATTGTTTTTACAACTTAAAACTTGTTTTTAATTTTTGAAATTAAAGTAACTTTTTTTTTACAAAAAAAATATAAACATTAAACAGTTTTATATCACTTTTTAGAACTAAACAAAAGATTTCTTGGTTAGTGGAGAAATCTTTTTCCTGAATTATTCCAAAAGGAATGACTTTCATGGAATTTTTTCATGTTTTAAAAATTGGCTATTATTGTATGTCAAATTGTCACTTTTACTGTTATTGGCTGACTTTTACTTGAAAAATGTTTCTGCAAATTGTTTTTCTGCGTCAAATACAATAATACTCACAACAATGTAGGAAAGAAAAGGGGCCATTTTAAGTAATGATGCACAGTATATCATGCCACATGTCAATTCAAATTTTAATAAGTTGTTTGATGCAAAGAAACCGAATATATATAGAAGGAGAAAACGGTGAGATTATAAAAAGTAATCCGATTTGAAAATAAAAGCATTTCTCTGTGTAACAGTTTTAAAGATTTTCGAACAGAAAAATATACTTATTTCCTAAATTTTTAAATTAAAATATTATTTTCTACAAAAAAAAAAAAATCTTAAAAGAATAAACAGTTTAATATCACTTTTTAGAACTAACCGAAAAACGTCTTGGTTACATACATTATCAAAAGAATATTAGAAAATTTATTTTTTACAGTAACTTGCAGAAGATTCTTTGTTCATAATATTATCAATTATCGAAATGAACCTGATACTTTTAATTCTACTAATAAATATAATTTATAAAAAATAGTGTATTTAAATGAATGATTTGAAAATAAATAATTTTCTTTCAATTTTTTATGATCATAAAAAGTTTTTAAAAAATGCTGATTTATATAAATGAAATGAAAAAATAACATTAATTTTAAAATTCCCAATATTTTCATGATTGGAATTTTTAAATTAAAATTTATTTCAAACATGAAATAATAATTTTATAGTATCTATAAATTTTCATTCATATTTAATTTTAGTATTTATAATATAGTGGGGACACTATTTTAATTTTTTAAATAAATATATTGGGAAAATTTTATGCATAATTTTAAATAAACTATGGAAAATTTTAGCAAATCTAAAAATTTTATCAAAAGATTGTTATTTAATCATAAAAAATACTTTATATGACTGTATAAAAAAATGGAAATATAATAGATAATATGTTCTAATTGAATTTAGTAACATCTCAAAATATGTAGAATTTAGTTAAAAAATGTTTATGTTTATTAAAAAGTTTTAAAGTAAAAATTGTATTTATTTTCTTTAATATTGGGATATTATTCGAATATTCAAAAATATGTTTTTATTTTATTAAAGCTAATACTTTTTAAATTCAATAATTTTTCTTTCTTATTCATTTTTTTAAAATTATATAAAAAGAAATTTAATAATTTATAATTTTCAATATGCATTTAATAATAATATAATTTCCATTTATTCATGCATCATTAAACATCATTCCATAAAAAAACTCATGAATTATGAAATAATAAAATAACACAGAAAATACAAAAAAATTCCCAAAATATTTAACATATTGTGGATATAAAAACCCTCTGCAGAAAACATAAATTACGAATACCTTTAAACTACATTTACTTACGAATAACTTGTTTTAGATTGAAATTACTTTAACGCTAAATTAAAAGCATTTTTCTCTACGAATTTCCAACAATGGCATTTTCCAATTATTTCATATCATTTTTTTTTTATTTGCAAATTGTCACATATTTTCTCAAAAAAAATTTATACTTCTTAAAATAAAGTTGAACATATGGATGTAAATAACTTAGATTATTACAGAAAAAAATATTAAAATTAATACTTAAAAATAATATCTAAGCAATATGTAAGATTAAAAGTATCTTTTTTTTTTTAAAAGGATAATCTTACTAATTTAAAAAAATAATACTAAATAATTTAAATTAAAACTAATTAATAAATAATTAAAATAATACTAAATAATAAAAATAATTTTTAATTTTTTTAATTATCACTAACTTTAGATTTAAATAATTTAGTTAAACCAAAAATATGCATGTCTTACATTACATTCGTTACTAGTAACTTTCATCTAACCAACTGAGATTCTGCTTTTAAGAATCTAGATCTCAATTCATTTATTATTTCCCATCAAAACACGATTAAAATTTCAATGTATATATATATATTGATTACGATTAAATTATGAAAACAAAATATTTCGCTTAAAATTTTTATAATTTAAAATTTTATTTAATCATAATAAATTTATTTATATTTCAATTATTCACCATATGTTGCATAATATTTTATCTAAAAATATAAAACAATATAATATAACAATCATTAATTAAGAAAATGTGTATAAACTCTAATTTCTCTACTCCCAAGAATCATTTACATATTATTCCCTATATACAAGCTACATATTATTCCTTCTCAACTTAAAAAATATACAAAAAAATTGTATACCTAAAAATTTTTAAATACCAAAAGGAAAATGAAAAAAATTTTATTGTGCTTGAACTTTAGAAAGATTAATCTTTTAATTCAGCTTAATGAAAATTTAATGAAAAATTTAGCTTGAAATTTTACTGTGCTTTATACTTTAATACTTGCTTTATACTTAATACTGTGCTTTATACTGTGCTTGAAATTTTAAAAATACCAGAAGAAAGAAAATTTTTTGTGCTTGAACATTTGATATTTAAAACTAACTCGATACATTTTTAAAGTTTTAAATTAAATAATCATTCAATATTGATTTTAAATATTTCAATTAAATCAAAAATTTTTATCGCTGACATTCACCGCCATCGATTCCCAGTCATTACCAACGAAAACTTTTCTCATGGAAACCCTTTTGCCAAGAATCTCTTACGCCCAACAGATACATTATCCTTCCAGGTCTCCAGAACAAAGTCTCCACCACGCCCCTCCCGCGAACCTGTGGTGTGATTTACAACATCCGATGAGGCGAACATATGTCCGCTTCCATAAATCCCATACATAATCCCACCATGGCGCTGGGATGATGTATGAAAACCTGAGTTATCTACTTGAATCAGATGCTGTGGTGTAGTGCCCAATTTACCGATATAAGCCGAGTCCGTCCCTTGATAGTGTAACAGGTATTCCACGCCTTCCTTTTCGGTGATTGCTATTGAGTGGCGAGGCAAATTAGTGATTGCTCGCCATAAATGTCGCGTGATTAAGGGGTTGAGGCGCGAAAAGTGGCAGTGTGACGTGGGAGGATTTTGTCGATTGCATTTAGCATTCGCGAATATAGGAGTTAATACCGCTTTGTGAAAGTGTTCTTTGTCTATCACTAATGAACTGTATATGGCTCTTTAAGTGGGTATTTTTGAGGTTTTTAATGTATTTTGCAATTTGATTTTGCTTTAAATCGCGTCAAAGGCATAAACATTTAGAGAAATAAAAACCGAAGTTCATAATTTCTACTGTATTGCATTTAATTGTGTTTTGAAGATAAATTATGCAATTTTTTTATGTAATATTAAATCAATTAAAAATTATAAAAATTTCAACTCATTTGATAAAAAGAGTAGTAATTAGGAGGGTGAACATTAATTAAAAGATATTTTTAAACATTTTGTTTTATGACATAATTTCATTAATGTTTACAATACCCATTGCATATTACGGAACAAATATAATTAAAGTAGAACCAATGTCATTATATGTGATTAAGCTAATATTAATTACCAGAGTTTAGACTGACATATGAAATTCAAGTATATTTAAATAATAAAATAATTAATCACTCTGAGTAAAATTTTTTATTGATGTTAATATTAGTCCTGTTAATGTTTCTTTTTCTTTAAAAAAGGAGTAAGTGATAGCAGATTAAGACACTTAACATAAAGATACCCCATAACAAAACTATAAAAAAAAACCTCAGCAATGTAAAAATTATCGATTCTTTAATCAATCAATCAATAAACTCCTCCTATTGAATGTTGATTGTAGTCCAAAATATGTTTTTATGTTTTTGTCAGTGAAAAAGATTTAATAATTAAAAGTGAATTTTTGTTGTAGCTATAAAAAGCCCTAGTTAAAAAAATATTTCTAAAATTTGATTTCTTTTAAGTTTTTAATTTCTACTATTTGATTATATTTTTAGATATTTTGTAGAACTAGTGAACTTACGATCCATTTGAAAACCTTATAATAAAAATTAAATATGTTTGTAAATAATTAGAAATTGTATTTATTTAAATTAAAGTATTGGATATTTTTATAACAGTCCTTTTTATTTTTCATTTCTGATATTTGCTTATATGTTTAACTATTTTGTAGAAACAGTGGCTTTTTGATGAAAACAATATAATGAAAAATAAATATATTTGTAGATAATTATAATTTCTATTTATTAAAATTAAAATATTAGACATTTTTATAACAGTCATTTAACTACAATATTCACCAATAGTTATGTAAATTAAAGTTTCACAATAATCACCAGAATATTAAAAAAAAAAAAAAAAAAAACTAATGTTCTCTGTTTGAAATTCGTCTTTCTTAAAATTAATTATTTTTCCAATACTTGTTGAAATGAATTTATTTTAGTTTTGAAAGACATTATTTCATTCATACAATAAAAGAAATGCATCTTTAGCTACTGCATTTATTCAATAAAAGATCAAAAGCTTAATTAGTTAAATATTTCTGTGGGACGTGATAAATCATTATAATGCTTCTTTATAAAACAGAAAGTTTTAGAACTAATAATTTACAATTATTTTGAAGCAAAGATTAATTAATCTATATTAAGAAATTTGCACACAGCATTTCCACTTATATATTTAAGATTTAAATTGAGATTTAAGAATACATAAATTTTCATAACAGTACGTTTTAATTTGCATAAATTCCATTAATACAATTAGTAAAAAGTATGTTTCGAAAGTATTTTGGAGACTTTCAAATGCTGTGCTTTTACAGTTGAACATCAAAAAGTAGTAAAAAATGCAAATATTTTATTACAGTTCATCTATTTTAATTGAAAGAGTATTTACACCACATTTTTAGAATTGTATTTAAATAAACATATTTATATTTGAAAAAAAAAAAAGACATTAAATTAAAGTAAGTGCAGTCACATTCCTCAAAATGCTCAATTAATTATATTAAATTGCGCTATGTCTCAGAATTTCTATTCCAAACTAATTAAATAATTGCCACTACAGCTCATAATTACGTCACTCTTATTAAATAAAACATTAACAAGTAAAAGGTTATCTAGTCAATTTAAATATTTTGGCTTTCAAGAAATTAAAATATATTTCTGTAAAAAGAGATATTTTAAGTATTTATTCTAAAAATATAAAACATTTTATACATAAAGTTTTCAAAAATATAAGTATTTTAAATATATTTTAAAATGATTTAAAAGTTATAAGTTGTTTCTTATTATACTGATTTACTTCTGCACTTTTATCTATAGTAATTGCAATATTTAAAAGTATTTCTAGATATTTTTAATAAACAAATAAATATTTTGTGAACCACAATGTATACTATGAGGCATAAATAATGCACATAATTTATATTACTGTTATTTATGATTGACTTCAATAAGTATAACGAATTTTATCGTTCTAAAATTTAATTATTAATTTTATTTTTCATTTTAAAATGCACATAATTTATATTAGTTATTTATGATTAACGACAGTAAGTATAATGGATTTTATCTTTATAAAATTATTTTCTTTCTCATTTTAAAGTAAATCTTTTCAGATTTAATATAAATTAAGAACTGAATTCCATTTATACTACTAATGGATATTATTCCATTAATTAGACTAGCAAATATGCAAATTTAACGACTATGTTTTTTATGAATGTTATTTATGGTTAAATGATTAATTATTAAATAATTGAATAACATCAATGGGTAAAAATTAATAATTAAACTTATTAATACTATCAAGAAATTATTTTATTTTTATGTTTGACTCATGTATTCAAAGAATTACGATCGCATAATTATACACAGACGTGCTAATACGTTTATAACGAGACTAATAAAAAAAGTCCAAATTGGTTTTTTAAAGCTTAAAGTATATTTTAAAAAATTTATATAAAATTTTACAAAAAATTTAAATTTAAAAGTAAATTCCGTAATTAAATTTATATAAAATTTTATTTACAACCAATTTCATGAGAGAATAAAGAATTTTGGTATTAGGATCATTCAAATTTAAAAAAAATTTTTTCACCTCTTTATCGAATATGCTTTGTTATTTATGTCAAAATTATTATTATTTTTTTTTTTAGATACCTTTCAAGGAATGTATATTCAAGATCAAATGTGAAGAAACGCAGCAAGCATGCGTCATATGTGTCGTCCAAGTATAATTCATGTGAAATTACAATAGCTATTTATGTTTAAAAGATGTTTGGCTTCGATGTTTCGCTTGTTCTTATGATATTTGGTCTACATGAATGTTTTCAGCTTTTATCTTAATGTTGTTATGCATAGACTTTTCCCTGGTTCAATAAGTGGAATTTGAATTAAAATAGTTTACATTGATTTTTGACAATTTCTTGCTTCAAGATTTTTTTTTTTTTCATTCTCTTAAAGTTATGTTTGTTTTATAAGATGACATACATATCTTACACATTAATTTTCAATGAAAAACATTTTAAATATTTTAAACATCAGCAAATTCTAGTTTAATTCCCTTAAAATTTAAATAAATCTAATTTAATTTTTAATATAATTTATTTCCATTTATTTGATTTTTTTTATTTTTAAAAGGGAAATAATTTAATTATGAATAATAATTAGAAACATAAATAAGAAAAACATTTTAAATTTTATTTTCACATCTTATATCACTCAAATTATGTTTCTTTAATGTTTATATTATTTCATACATTCAGCTATTTTAAGAATATAAAAACTGCAATTAAAAGGGACTCTTTTAAGCAAACTATTTGCATTTTTTGAATTAAAACAGTTTCCTAATCCTTTTTTTATGCTATTTTGCATTAAATCCTCAATTTTTTAACTTTAATATTCAAATACATATATCTTTCTTTTTAAAGTTTTGAAAATCTTAATATATTTAAAAAATGCTCAAGTATTCCGAAAATTATTTTCAACTGTTAAGAATAATTTTCATTTTAGGATTAATTTAAAAATTACATATATTTTATTTATATTTGTGCATACCAATGTTTTTAAATGTAACCCATTTTAATGTTCATATTTCTAGAAACCTTTTGGTAGGCTCAATAATTATCTATGATTTAATAATTTCATTGCAGTTATTATATTATTATTTAATATTAAATAAATGTACGTATAACAAATTTAATAAAGCATGTCCTTATTGTTATGCATTGAATGAATATTGTGTGTTATTTTGAAATAAAATACAGTAAATAACGTAACTGTGTGTTTTCCATTTTTCAAACGCATAAAAAGAATGAGTAAAATATGATTAATAGTAGTTTCTTTTTAAAATTTATCGAAATTTTTAAGGAACATGAGAATAAAAGATTATATGATACATATTTATTTTTAAAATAATGCATTTGAAACATAAATTTAATCTGAAATTAAAAATTGAATCTTTGAAACTCCTTTATTATTTTATCTATAAAATAGTTTAAATATTTTTAAAAAAATCTCTAAATTGCATATTTCTCTGTTCTAAAATTTCTAATAACAATTTTTCTAAATTCTTCAATTAAACAAATAACAACTTAGATTAAAACAAATAAAAAGAAATTTCTATTTCCGTGCATTTCTCTTATAGACTTGAGCATTCAAACTATTACCAGAACTTTGAAATATTAAAGTTCATTTAAAAATATATGTTTAAGCTGCTAAACAGAGTACAATTCAGGAAAAAAATTAGTTCTTATACATTTCGTAAGCAATAAAAATATAATTCTAAAACTAAAAAGAAAACATTGATATAAATGAAAATTTATTTCTAAAGCTTTAAATTATATATTTTAATCTTATAAAGTAGATGTTTTTTTTTTGCTAATAGAAAGAGTCTTTTTTGAGAAGAATTTCACTAATACCTTAAACATCAAATTTTAATTTGCACCATTAAACTTGTAGCAATTTCTTTTCAAAAAAATTATTAAAAATATTAATAACTCTAAAATTAAAAAAAATGAATTCATTAAATATTTTATATAAATAGCAATACAATTCTTGGAAATCGTTGTAATACAATTTATAAAATTGTTATTAATAAATGTTAAACACCATATGGTTGCTATAAATTGAATCATATGCAATACTCCCATAAAATACTATTTTAAATAATTGATAATAAAAAATTTACATTAAATATGTATGGATTCATTATTAAAGATTTCTTTTGAGACATTCTTAAATCCAAATCACACAAAGTAAAATATTATACGTGATATGAAAACAAAGTTTCGTGAAAATTTGAATGATTGCTTTGCTGAAAATAGTGAAAAATAACTCTTAGCATTATTGATAAGTTTCGTCTTATATATGTATTAATTCAATTGATAATTAAATCAGCTTTCAGAAAAATATTAGCCTTGAGTATTTTTAAGAAAATATAATCCATGAGGACATTGCTAATTATTTAATGATCATTTTAAATGTTTTTAATCAGTTATTATTTACTGATCACATGTACATTTAAATAACCAAAGACACTAATACAAAAATCATTTTTAATCATCACTATTTTCTCTGAACTCTTTATCCGGGGAAAATTTTGATAGTATTAAAATATAAGTTTAAACTTTTAACAAAATGGCTTTTTTTTTTTAAATCTAAAATAACATTGAAAACATGTCAATAACAAACAAAGACTCTATTCAATCTAAAAGGTCTTATTTTTTTAATCTGAAATGTAAAAGGTTACATTTTTCATTTGTAACTATCAAAGTAAATATCTGATGGAAAAAAAAAAAATGAAAATTCTAAAGAACACTTCGCTTTTACGTTGCATATTATTTCTTAAAAGCTTAATAAAATAAGCAAACATATATTATAGCAATTTTTGATGTTTCTACATTTCTCTTTGTAAATAAATGTGGGATAAATCCATTATTTCATTCCTACAAGGGCCAGTTATTAAAATTTCACCGGAAATTATGAAGTTACTTTAATGAAAAATCGCCGCTCACTGAGCAGGTTTAATACAAGTTAAATAAATTGAAGCCATGTTCTCTTTTACCCCGTAATTTTTAAAAATACTTATGACAGAATAAATATTTATTGATACGTACTACAAATATTTTTAATTAAAAACAGTTTGCACTTTAAAAATAATTTTGTTTTATTAGATATATTAAAATAAAATATTAAATGTCAAAGAATATTCTCATAAATCTTGAATAAACTTTATACGTTCACAATATAAATATTTTTAACAGAATATGTATATGCTTAATTATGTAACTTTTATATTTAAAATTTCCCTGTCATACAAATCTTGGAATTACAAAAATCACAAATTCAAACAGAACATTAATTGTATTATATTAACTACACTTTCAAATAAAATGTTATTTTTTGTTAACATTATTTGAAAATAATATAATTTGAAATTAAATTGTGTAAAACCCATCGAATAAGAATATAACTAATATCATACGATAGAAATACTTTATTTTAATAACATTATGGCTTATAACAAAATTAATACAATTCAAACAAGTTAAAATATGTTAATCCATTAAATAATTTATATTTTAATCCAAAATAACTGATTTTTGATTTTATACAAAATATTTGATTTGTGTTGAAAAGAAAAATTCACATTATATTCTATATAAGCTGCTAGAGTCAACACTCTCTATATTTGTATATTTCGAATACTGCAAATATTGTTTATGCTATATTTTACAAATTAGATACCTATAATATATATTATATATAATTTAATTATAAAAAAAAATACTTAATTATTCTCCATCATTATATATAGCATATTTTTTTATTCCGTTACTATGTATATATTTATTTATTTCATAGAGAATAAATCAACAGTTATTTTTATGAATTACTATATTCAATGCTTATTAAAACAATGTAAAGTGTTTTAATAAAAATTAATTAATATAACAAACAATTTATTTTTTTATAATTTTAAAATATTTAAGTTTATTCGTGAAAATATTCACATTTAAATTCTAAAACTAATTTTCTGAAAAGAGAAATCCTAGAAATTTTAATAAATTGATCCTAGAAATTTTAATATTTAGAATCTGAGTCAATAAATTACACTAATGTCCATAAATTAAGGATAATTCAGAATCACACAGAAATTGAACTCTAAAATAAAAATTTCACCTGTAGAATTATCACACACATCTTGAAGAAGAATATGCAAATTACAGGAAACCACCAGATGGCGCGGATAGTACGTCACAATGACGAGAGTGTAAGAGAGAGGTATATAAGGAATGGTGGCAAAGAAGTAAAATTGTTCACAAGCGCTTTAAAAGCCTTTCAGTGCAATAACCGCATATGGCACAAAGGAAGCATTTGGATGATTTTTACGTGGTAGAGTTATCGGACGACTGGAATGTGGACGTACCCAGCTGGAAGTATCCGAGGAACTTGGAATCGCCCAGAGTGTCATCTCCAGGCTTTGGCAACGATTAAAAGATGATGTTAATGTGAGTAGATGTTACAGCACATGTCGCCCCCGAGTTACAACGCCGAATGAGGACCGGTATTTAGCAGTTACTGCCTAAAAAGAAACAGACGGAGCACAGCATCAGACCTGTCTCGCCAGCTACCGGTACGACAGTTTCAAGGCAGACCGTGTACAGACGCTTAGGGCGCATTGGTCTATATGCTCGTAGGCCTGTCAGATGTGTTCCACTTACCGCAACTCACTGTCGCCTGCGATTAACCTGAGTAGAGATCATGCATTGTGGACACCGCAACAGTGGTCTTGTGTGATGTTTTCCAACGAGTCCAGGTTTAGTTTGCAGTCTTATTCACGCCGGACTTTCATATGGAGAGCCAGGTACCCGTTACAACCAAGAGAACACCATTGAACGACACCGTTACGGTGGTGCAGGATGACTCGTTTTGGGAGGAATTATTCTTGGTTCCAGAACTGACCTGCATGTTCAGAGTGTAACGATGACAGGCCACATCTGTCGGGATGTCATTCTGGAACAACGTGTACGTTTGTTTCGGGGCGCCATGGGTGCCGAATTTCTGTTTATGGATGACAACGCCCGTCCTCACCGTGCAAACATTGTAGACGAATGCCTTCAATTGGAGGATTGGACGCATACTCACCGGACTAGAATCCAATAGAGCATGTGTTGGCCGACGAATTGTAGTCCGTCAACCCCCTCCCACCTGTCAACCGGACTTCGAGGGCATTGCTTGATGAGTGGTGTAATATTCCCCAAGATCAGATTCATAATTTGATACTCAGCATGCCTAGGCGTTGTAAAAGGCATGTATTGCATCGTCCGGGAGACATACTCCATATTAACCATCATACTAACCATGTTATACTGTTTTTGTAAATAGGTTCTTTTTTTGAAATTTGCTCCAGGAGTAAAAATCGCAATTTTTATTAATTATGTCAAACATATAGCATCTTTTTGCTCTTTACCTTTTGTTTAATAAATAGACTTTACAAATAAGTCAAATTTGTTTTTGCTTCTGTCTCTTTCTTTGCCTGAACTTCATTATCCTTAATTTATGGAGGTGAGTGTAGTTTATAAAGTCAAAAAATAAATTTGGTTAAAAGCTGTTTTAGCCATTATTGTAATTAATTTAAACCACAAAATTCACTATTAGGAAAAAAAAATTTTAAAATGAAAACGTGACAATAATTATATAATAATAATAATAATAAATAAAATAATTATTAAATTCACAATATTTTATAACAAATATTTGCAAACTTCTATTCTTAATTTTATTGTCTTTTCTATATAGTGTAGTATAATTCCATATTTTAAACGTTTATTGAAGTAGCACTTATAAATTTAATTAAAAAAATGTTGCTTCTAACCTTTATCTTATTTATTTATGTTCTATGAAATATAACGATTCCTTTTATCAAATAATTAAATTAATTTAAAAATGTGTAACTTTATTTCAAGAGAGTTCCTATATTTTAGCTCTTAGTTAAAAAATAAAAACTTTTTCATCATTTATATTTAATTAAATATTAAAAAGAACTAAAGAAAATCAAATTTATTCATTACCAAAAAATATTTAACAAAATATTTAATAAAATATTATATTTTCTTCCTAAAATCTCACACTTAAACATCAAAAGATGAAGTACTTCTCCACCATCAAAAGTAACATACTCAGATATTTTTTAAATACCCTTTGAATGTTAAGAAATTTAATTTTTAATCTTTTTGCATTTCTGGCAACTATGCATTTCACTCAATAAACAAAACTAACTGTAGCATTTGGCATTTGGAAATCATGCTTTCATGTGTAATAAATTAACTATAATCAAAGCATTTGGCAGACAATTTCCTAGTCAGCATAAATATATTACTAATAATAACGTCTGTCAAATAATTTCGTGATTAACATTTCAGTAATGTTTTCAATAATAAATTTCTGCACATGTAACTTATTTGACTAGTGCTATTATTGGAATTTATGATTTAATTAGTTTACAGGTTTTGACAAATAAAAATATTATAAAATGACGGATTTACAGGTCCTTTATTTATCATCTTTAATTAAACAAAGATCCTACATTAATAACAAATTTCATTCGTTCACTATTGAAATGACAAGTTTCGTAGGGATTTGAGCACTCTTTATTGCTAAGGAAAATTACATTTCTCAGTAGTTCTTTTGCATTTTAAACTCTCACTCTTTATATACTGTAAAGAACATTCATAGTAAAAGGTTCCAAAGAGATATTAAAACATTAGTTGAATTATCTGTACCTATTTCTTCACTTTAAATAAAAATTACTAAAATCTTCCATAATACTTCACCATATCGTTTTTAAAATAAATGCTTAATTTGTAATTTTTTTTACATCATCTATATGTTACTTTACATATTTTTATGCTATTTATAAAGTGCATTCATACTAAATCTCGATTTGCCTTTTTGCTATACCTTCACAATTTGAATTAATTTAAAGTAATTTTCATACTTACCGCTATTACATTTTTTACTAGTAGAAAGCTACATGCTCTAGGTATAGGGTCGTTGTTGTTGCAATGATGGCAACGATAAATGTAATTCTAGTATAACGATAAAATGTAATTCTAGTATAACGATAAATGTAATTCTAGTATAACGATAAATGTAATTCTAGTAAAACGATAAAAGTAATTTTAGTACAACGATAAATGTAATTCTAGTACAACGATAAATGTAATTCTAGTCTAGCGATAAATGTAATTCTAGTATAACGATAAATGTAATTCTAGTATAACGATAAATGTAATTCTAGTATAACGATAAATGTAATTCTAGTATAACGATAAATTTAATTCTAGTATAACGATAAATGTAATTCTAGTCTAGCGATAAATATAATTCTAGTATAACGATAAATATAATTCTAGTATAACGATAAATGTAATTCTAGTATAACGATAAATGTAATTCTAGTATAACGATAAATGTAATTCTAGTATAACGATAAATATAATTCTAGTATAACGATCAATGTAATTCTAGTATAACGATCAATGTAATTCTAGTATAACGATAAATGTAATTCTAGTATAACGATAAATGTAATTCTAGTATAACGATAAATATAATTCTAGTATAACGATAAATGTAATTCTAGTATAACGATAAATGTAATTATAGTATAACGATAAATGTAATTCTAGTATAACGATAAATGTAATTCTTGTATAACGATAAATGTAATTCTTGTATAACGATAAATGTAATTCTTGTATAACGATAAAGGCAATTCTAGCAACGATGGTAACTATCTATGTAATTAGTAATAATAATAATATTGAATGAATATGAAGCTATTGATCCAAAATAGACGTTCTGTTGATTTGCTGTTAATCAGCCCTCAACATGTATTACTTTAACATGATAAGTAATTTAAAAAAAAAAATAGCATATTGGCAAAACATTCATTTAATATGGTCATATTAAATGAATTTTGTCAATTTTTAAAATTATGACAGAATTTATAGTACTTTTTTATTGCCAGTTATTAGACATTTTAAAAGATTGATAGTTTTTCTTATTCAATGAACATTTTTTCTGAGTTTAATATTAACAGCCTTTTAACAGTTATTAAAGAGTAGTAACAGAATATTAAGTCATTGAAAATTAATACAATTTCAGCAATATTTTTGATATTTTCAGTACTCAAATTAAAAAATGAAATCCATCAACTTGAAAAATAAATTCATTCAAAATAATTTAGTAAAATTTGATCATTATGACGAAGGAAGCAATCATAAAACCTCATTTAATATTTATCAATTTTTCAAACAATTTTGTTTAGATATTTGCGAACAAATGTTTTCCATTTTGTATAATCAAATCAAAATAATTAGAATGCCTTGACTAATGAAAATGTTGAGTAAATTTAGCCCTTAGATTTTAGAAGGATTTCACGAAATATCAAATCATTTTTACGTCAATATATATATATTTTACTTTTATTTTGTCTTTAATATTAAAATGCATAAACACAATAATTGATTTTCAGTAAATAACTGTAAATATTGATGGTTCTTTATTAAGTCCCGATGAATCTAGGAGACGATCAGCATATGTGCATATTTGTCCTGAATTTCACATGCAAATGAAATAGTATTCGTATGTCAACATATAAACAAGTGATATAAAAAAAAAAATTTTTAAAGTCAATTCCTACTTTTTTTCACTATATTGCAGAAAGTCTTTTATAAATAATTTTCATTCCTTTTTTTAAGTTTATCTGGTAGATATATGCAACTTAAATCTAAAAAAAACTAAAATTAATTAATTAAATTTAATTAATGAATTAATATTTGAAAAAAACTGTATTAACATCCAGTGTCATCCACTGCAAGTTAAAAAAAAATGCATTTGAACTTGAGTGGATGAATAAAAAGTATTTTATTCACTATTGAAAATTTGAATAAGATATATATAGGGAGAGTGTGTGAGCTAATAGAAGGAATTGAAAAAGGGGAAAAGTTTGTTCCTTATTTCTAGTTTTATATTCAAGTATTATATGAAAGTGACATCAAAGTTCATGAATATCACTTGATTCATAATGATGCAATGTTATCCTCTTACTTGATCACAATTAAAATGCAAAAAGTGTCTATAATTTTGGAAAGTTTCCTACTATTTTTTACAATAATTTGGGAACTCAAAATTCTATTATAATTGAAGAAATTTAGAAAAATTATAATAATATAATTTAAAAATTATAATAAGAAATTTAGAATTAAAAAGTACATTAGCGCTAGACTCGCATTAACAAACTCTACAGAATAATAAATTTTAAAAATTTTAATTAATATTGCTCGAACATAATAAGAAAATATAAATATATATTAAGAGAATTTCTTTACAAATAAATAACATTTTTTAATATTAAATAAAACGATAAAAATTTAATCTAAGGATCTTACATCAAATAACAAGTTTTTTTACAAAATTAATAACTAATTATATGATAAAGAAAAATAATAAAAATATAATTGAAATTAAACACTTTTTTTAATTATTCAAAATTTATATGATTTATTAAATAAGAGCTTGGTAAATAATTTGGTGTTTTTTTTTTTACTTGTATTAGAAACAAGTATAAATATTTACCGTTGATAAAAGATACCGTTGATACCAAGCTAATATTATATTGCTATTCAGAAACCTAAATCTAATCTAATTAAATTAGTTCAAAATTAGAATATAAGAATATTACTAATTATGTGAAAAAGGTGACAAATTGATTTCAGTTATTGCAAACTCATATTTGAATACTGTAAACTTCTTTCCTTAAAAAATTTAATTCAGAAGAATTTCTTTTCTCTCTTTTTTTTTCCCAGAAGATTTTTTAAAATGTTTCAAAAATCTTTTCTACGTATATATGAAGGAATAGTAATATATAGATTTTTCTCCTTCAATAGAATAGAGGTTTCTTGTAGACCATGATACAAATAATAAACAATAACATCTCTTTTTAACAAAACGCAGGTGAATAATTTTGCATAAAAACATAATCCTTGAAAAATTTATTTAAATCTGTTAAATGTTTAAAGTACTTACAGACAAAAAAATGTACTTAATATAAAATTCCCATTTTGTATCTTTTTTAAACTTTACGATGCATCCCTTTTCTAAAATATCAATTTTATAGGATGATATTCTGTGTTAAAATTCAATTTAATTTTCAATTTCGATTTTGCAATAGTTTTTCTTTTCAATTTTCAATTGAATAAAAATCGATTGAATAAAATAAATTGTATAACACACTAACCACTATGAAATCCCTGACAACTTTGTGAAGACTTTCTTCTCAGTAAAAATTTTTCAAAATATTTTCCAAATAATAGATTATCCTATAAAAAGTTCTTCAATTAGGTGCTAATTTGTTAATTTTAATATTAAATTGAATGCCAATTTTAATATTTCATCTTAAAAATTGAATACGACAAATATTATATATATAGGCGGTTGTTTTTGAAAAGTAGTTTAAGAGGTCTAAATGTAATGAAATTTTGGCTGCAGCTTTTGGCATATAAAAGTCGTGTTATTATTTATTCCTCGTTAATTTACCTTTGATTTTTTTTTCTGTTCATGTATTGTGCAAATTTTTGTAGGTTTCTTAATTATTTCTTTGCTGCAATTTTTTGGTAAAGTTAATAGTTTTTAATTAGTTTTAGCAGTTCAAAAATATTATTTTATTAATTTGTATCTAAATTATTGCTATCAAATGTATTTTTTAACGTGTAAAAATAAGTTTTTTACAAACAAAAGGTAACCAAGAAACTCTAAAAATTGGAAAAATTATAATTTTCAAATCTTTTATAGAATATTTTATCAGAATGAATTTTGCATTTTAAAACATATGCAGCAATTATTTCACTTTTAAATCAAAATAATAACATTTCTTTCCCTTTCCTTTATTTTAAGAAGAAATTAAAAATTTGTAAATATTTATCATCACAAAAATGTTTTACGAAGTTTTTGTTCTAAAGAGATAATCAATGAATAAATAAAATAAAATTAAAAAAAAATTAAACACTGTTTATACTTAAAAATAAAATACTGTAAAAATTAAATTGCTGTTAAAGAATCTTATTTAAAAATAGGAAATACGAAATAAATACATTTATCGGATTTCTTTTTCATCTTATCCATATTTTTCTTTGCAACTTTTAAAATCAAAATTAGTCAGAAATATTTTGAAAATATGTTATTCATGTATTGAAGTAGTAAACAATATATTATATATGTTTTAAATATTAATTAATAATTGTACTATGCCTATGATTTTTTTAAATAGCCTTAATTATTCCACAGATATTTTCTAAATTATATAAATTTAATTTATTAAACACAATATAATTCTTATATAATATATATATATATATATATATATTATGTATTTAGTAATTTTAACAACTATTATTTGCCAAATTTTACTATTAGAATATATTGTAAATTGTATGATAGAAATATGTGCTAATTCTACTGTTACAGTATTACGGTACAATACTAACACATCTAGTGCTTGCAACATTAATGAATTTACAAGCTAACAATTGATGCAGGAATGCGTAAGCTTAGTTGAATATTTTCATATGTGAAAATTTAACTTCATCCTTCTCAAAATGGATATGCAAAGAATGTCTTTTGGAGTCAGTGAGAATTCCGTTGAGAAATCAAGTTCAATTAAAATAACTGTGTAAAGTTTGGCATGATTAATGAATATCACTAATAAATTGTGATGGGCCTAAATATAAAATACCCTGATACCTCTTGAGGTAATACCACAGAAGAAAATATTATGCAATCCACTAATTTTGAATAACTCTTCTATTCATGCATTATTAAAACAGAATCCGAAATTCTGAACAATTGTATTTGATCCTTTATTCATTAGGTGCCAACACATACATAAACTTCTGTTAAGTCTTCGTAGATTATTCTTCGTATACAATATCAGGTATAGTAAGAAATTGTGTAAAATTCAAAAGAGATGTATATTTTTTAATATTTTTAAAATATTTGTAGTTATATTCGATATTTAAAAAAAATATGTTCTTCTATTTGTTTTGTAGTATCTATTATTGTAATTAAATAATTAAATTTGTAACAACATATTAATAAAAATGCAAATTTTATGTGTTAGGTCTTATTAAAAAGGTAACTAATTAAAGTAAGATAGAAATATAATTAAAACCAGAAAATGGCAATTTTTTTAGAATTCAATACAGAATATATATAATTTCTTTTAAAAACTTTTGATTAAATATAAAGAATATGGTTAAGTTGAAAAAAAAAATGTTTTTCAATTTTTCTAATTGGCACTTTATCTATGCTTAAAAATTAATAATACATAAAATGTCAAGAGGATATTTCACGTATAGGATCTTAAGGAGATTTACATTAAAATAAATTACGAATTCTGATTATACAGCTATACTTGACATCACATGTATATCTATGTATAAATATCTACATTGAAAAGAGATTGGGGGAGAATGAAAGATATAATACAGGCATATATACAAAATGTACACAAAATTATCAAATTTTAACAAAATAGAAATGAATACATAAATTTATACAAAAATTTATCAGTTTATTTTTAGATAATACATATTAAATTTATTAGATATAAATTTATACAAAAATTATATATACAAATTATCTCGAATTACTATTAAGTAGTAATTGAAAGTAAGTAGTATTTGAAAAATAAACACTCTGTGCAGCTCTGGAGAGGCCATGGACTCTCTGAGCATCTGAGCATCTCCTGCTCTGAGCATCTGAGCAAGACTTTTCTCGGCGAGCGATATTCGGAGGCTAGAGATATGTTAGATCAATGAACTCTGTTTCAGCATGTTTTGTTTTATTATCTGTTCTTTTTTTTTTTTCGTTGTTCTTTTATTGCTGTAACCGTTGATAATCTGCCATTGGAAATAATATATATATATATTAAGTAATACCAGCGAATTTCTTTCAAATTTATAGAGTTCTTTGTTAAATTTCTTTCTTATATAATCGAAAGTTGAGAGCTGAAAAAGACATATTGAGGATCTTGAATGTTTCAACTGAAAAATTACATACGTTTGGGAGCGAAGAAGAAAATATTGTAAATAAGATACAAATTATAAATGATCAATCAAATACTGAGCAATTATGGTATTTCAAAACAAAAGGTAATCAATTTTTAACCCGTCAAAGTACTTTTTGATAAGCAGCATTGACCAGAGTGACCTGATGAACCACAAGGCCAAGGATAACCAAATCTCTGATGCAAGAAGGCTTGTTTAAAATTCGATTAGCATTGCTAAAATTCTTCTGTCTCTATGTGCATGGGTGCGTTAAATCCGTATGAAAAATTTTTGCTTTAAACTTAATATAATATGAAGATGCAAACTCCCTTCTAGGATGCCTTCTTTAGTGGCTTTCGTTCAAAATTGCACTAACAACTTCAATCACAAAATTTCAAAATTTTAAAGGATTATCTAAGATAAAGACGCATTGATGTGTGTGTAGTGTGGTAGCAGAAATGCGAATAGAACTGGTAGGTTTAACGATTTCATTACCCTCTTAAAATATGTTGGAAAGAATTTGTTTGAAAATCTGCTTAGAATTTCTGAATAACATGTCTCAAAGAGTTTTTGCAAGGAAGTCAATACTTTCATTGACACATTTCCAAAGAAGATATAAAGATGGATTTTACTCTAGTAATGGATGTAAAGGCAGATTTTACTAGATTTTAATATTTAGATCTCAAAGGGCGTAAATTAGAAATTTTTCGATAACTGATTTATATTTGCTTATAATATTTTCATTCATAAAAATGATGACAGAAAATATGTAAATGTATACAAAATAAGATACTGCGAGGAAGAAGTATCGTTTTCTTAGAATCATTTAACTGCAATATTTAGGCATATTAATTCAGTTTTTTTTTTTTTCGTATTGCATTTTCATTTTTTACACAAATTTGACTTTTTTTTTTTTTTTTTTTTTTTTTGTCAAGTTTTTTTTTTTTTTTTTTACCATTTTAAATGTTCTAAAAATGAGGCAAACTTATGAGTAATAATGTTTTGCAAAATCTAGCCCTTAAAATGTAAATTGTAAACATTTTAAACGTATCACACATTCAAAGTAAAAGTGAAAAAGCATTAAAGCCAAATGAAAAATATTATAGTGATAAATATTATATTAAAGTGAATATAAATATTAAAGTGAAGCCAACTGAAAAAGCATTAAAATATTCCAAAATTTGTCAAAATAAATAAATAAAAAAGACCGAAAAAAAAAAATTCTATATGTATTGTAGGATATGAGGCTAAACTCAATAATGACATGAAAATCAAAATTGTAGCAGTCGAGACGATATAAATTATAATATTATTTTTTACTCAATAACACTTTGACCTTATGGTGCTCACATTACCAGTGTTAAAGTACTAATATATTGATAAAATAAAACAAAAAAAGCATTAAATTACAGAAAAATGCATTAAGTAAATATTTTGGAGGACGGTTTTCAGATTTTCTCTGAATATTTCTTTAATAAATGAAACATCATGTAAATCATTTGCCAGAGCAACAACTTAATATAAAATGCGAATCTAATGTACCAAATCAATAATCGAGTCAAATGGTTTTCTATTTATATTGCTTTATGTTAACCACTCTTACAAAAATCAAAATTATTTCTAAATATTAAAAACGTTTAATAAATTTTAATCTAAATTTAAACATTCGCCATAAATGATAGCTGTAGGGTTTTTAAATTAAAAGAATAACTTATTCTCTATTTCTAATTGAACAACAACTTATAAATATTTAGTTTTCTATGCTAGGGCAAAATAAGAATTAATAATTAAAAAATAAATTTAGGGTTACAAAAATTAATTTTGAGCCTAAAAATAGACTATATAGAAGTTTTTATTTTTTTTAATACATAATTTTTTATTCTGAATGTTAGCATAATTTTTGATCTGTGAGAAATTTGATCTACAACGTCATGATTAACTGGTGTTAATTTCTTATTAAATTATATTGATAAAATATCTTAAAAAAGGTTTTAATTGAAACAGTTTCTTAAGAAAACTGCAAGTAAAATGTGATTTTTTTTCCCAAAATCCTTGTTAAATTATTCACAAAGCAAAACAAATTTCTTAAAGGTTCTATCAACATTTGAAATTTAAACAAAGAATTCAATTGAAAAAATAATTTGGAACTTTGGAAGTGTAATAATTTGTTCATTATTTTTTGTGTGAATTGACGGATCTTTTTCTTTGAAAGAAATAGTCGAAAGTAAATTTTGAGGAAAAATTCTCTTTTATCTCAGACATCTCTTGTCTTGTTCTGAAAGGAAAAAAAAAAGGAAAAGTATTTTTTCCTCACTAGTACTTGGTTCCAGACAAACCTAATGCAGAGTACAAATTTCGAAAGAACAAAAAAATATTCAAAAAAGTACAATTCTCTTTCAGAGAAAATATGTTGAAAAAAGAGTTGAATTTAGATTGAATTTCTCTTACTTAAGGTTTCATTTCAAAAAATAATTTAACTGGTAGAAATAGGGAGAAAAAAGTAAATGATTCTGACATTTTAAAGAATAAAAAAATACTTGTTTCTCAACTGATATACTATCCGGATAGAACTTCCAATCATATGTCATAAAACTTTTTAACTGAAGTAGAACTTCTCTAACTTCATTTAAATAATTCAAGTGTCATTCAAATCAAATTAATTTAGATTATTTTACTGTTTTAATTTTAAATGACATCTAAGCTAAACAGAATGGTGAAATTACGAATATTTCAAAAAAAAAATCAGCAAACAAAGGAACAAATTTTTAATTATTAATCTCAGAAAATAATATTAAAAATTTAAAAATATTTTTCAGATTTAGAACAGATTCTTATATTTGCTAATCCTTTACGGGAAGAAAACTATTATTAATGCAATTAAAATGCAGCGAGCAAAAACTATTATTAATGCAGCTGTTATAACATAAAATACAACAATCACAATTAGCACAATTAAATGCAATAAGCAAAACTATTAATAATGCAACTGCTATGACATAAAAAATGCAACAAGTACAATCTAATTTGTGTTACAATTCGTGCCATGCTTTCAAATGTAGTTAGGAATTTATCTTTAAATATTGTAAAAAGAAATATCAGGCAACTTTTTGTATACACTTATTAAGTGTGAATATTTTTATATACACTTATTAAATGGACACTATTACATTAGTAAACAATGCTTAGAAGTTTTGTAATTCACCTTTGATTAGAATAATACAGTCGAAATCATGAAATTTTGAATTAATATTGTTTTATTCAAATATAATATGCCAAATGCACAGGAATTCAAAAAAAGAATTTACATGACTTATGTAAAAATAACTAATTTTTTTTTTATTATTTTCCAGAAAAATTTAAAATTAAAAATTCATTGTGGAATTTAGAATAAATATAAGAATGCTATGTTGATGAATCTTTGTGATTATTCATATGAGATGACTCTGTGTAGCTTACTTAAATTATTAAACTTACTTAAAATATTAAAAAAAAAAAAAAAAGTTTTCGTTTTCATCATTTTTTTTTTTTCATATTTAAAAATGAAAACATGAAATAAGTATGTTTAACATGCTTGATTAAAAACTGTTGTCAGTAGCTTGAAAGTATAAGAAAACCTTAATTTTATAATTTAATAGCATTTCATCTATTTCTGAAATCTTTTCAAAGGCCACCAAGCGTCCTTAAATAAAGGCTATATATATATGTGTGTGTGTGTGCTAAAATATTCAATGTAAACTAGATCAAAATAGCTAATGTAATAGGGAATTATAACAAGAAATTATGGTGAAGTATTATCATCTCCAACTTTATTTAATATTCTAATAAATAAAAACTTTTATGCCTTGATTAAAACTCATAAACTTAATTTTAAATTCATGAACATAAAAATGATTAATTTCATTTGCATGCATTTCATTCGCTTACAAGATTGAGTTTTTATACCTCTAGTTTGGTAAAATATACTGAGTTAGAAAATTGTATTTCCTTACGACATTGAAAACTTAGTTTTGAATAACATAGTTTCAAAAATGTTTTAGCCTCGAAGAAAGACCTTATGGTGAGGAATTCATTTATTAATGAGAAGCTCAAATTTGATTTGGTATGGGAAGTTAATTTATGTTCTAATAAAAGTTTCATAATTGTCTAAAATTATAATTATAAAATTCAAAAATACAACTGATTAAAAGTGTGTAATAAAACATGATAACGCAAATCTATTTGACCTTATACAAAGCTATTTTGCTCTCATTTACATAAACAGTTAATTTGCATAATTTGAATTATTGGTTATAATATTATTGTCAAAAAATTTAAAATTGAGTATCCAATTAAATGAAAATACATTAGCCTTGGAGCAAATAGCAGAAATAATTTTAAAATATGCAGCGTCAGGTAGATTATAAATTCAAACAGTGACTTTAGAATTAAAAAAATATATTTTAGTTGATCTCAGATATTAAAATGTATGTTCTAATTTTTATTACCTCCAAATGATGTATAAATTACGAATATAGCAAAATCAGAAAATCAATGAATCAGCAGATTTCAGTAGATTCTGAAATCTTCAGGATGCACTACTGGGTAGTGGAGGATTCTACAGTAATTCAACACTATTCAGTAAATATAAACATTTCATTTAAAAGGAATTTGTGTCATGATAAATTTTTTTTTTCTTGAATTTATATATTTTATCAAATAAAATCATACAAGGAAGGCCACGCCATTGCTTAACAAAATACGAAATATCACCAGAAACTTTGAATCATAAATAATATGAGTAACAACCATTAAAAATTTAATACTTTTTGCATACTAATTTAAAATATTATACTATATATGATATTTCAAAATTAATAAATTAAAATTTAAGTTAAATTCATAATTTAAAAATATATTTTGGTACATAATATTTTCACTAACTAAAATACAAACATAAATAGATGCTTGAATTACTTCTTGTATATATGTATATATATATATATATATACATATATATATATACATATATATATATATATATATATATATATATGTGTGTGTGTGTGTGTGTGTGTGTGTGTGTGTGTGTGTGTGTGTGTGTGTGTGTGTGTGTGTGTGTGTGTGTGTATTTACAAAATATTTTACCAACTGTTATAATTTATAAAAAATTTTCTTTCCGAACACAGATATCTTCTTTCAACAATAGTTATCAACAATATATTACAGGGAAACTCGTTAATTGTCTGGCGAACATTGATGATTTTATGAATATAATTAATGAAAAATTATTGTCCTTATCTGGAAAGCGCAGACTTTGTAAATTACATTGATTTTTGATTTACTATAACTAGTTTTCCAAAATTGCTCCAGAATTCCTTATTTCCAGAAAATCAATAAAGTTTTATATCCATCTGTTTTCTCATGCGGAAAATTATTTTACTTAAGACAACATATTTAAATGTTTTATAACTGAATATTTATAAGAATGTTTTAAAGGTGTATTGTAATAAAATTTTTTACAAAAATCCTAAATTATTATTTAATTTTTTTGAATAATTCTGAATTTTTGAACTTATTTTTATACAGTTTAATCTGCTATTAATACAGCTAATCAACACCAAAAAACACACGAGTAATCACGTAAGTCACGAGTAATTCTGTGTAAATTATTATTTAACACTGCTTGCAAATTTTAAAAGGACTGGTGCGTTAACCATAAATTTTCGTAACATAAAGCTCTGAAAATTAAATGATTGTTTTAAAATTATTTAATCATTTGTTAAAATTGAAAATACATGCTTTGTTTTTAAAAAACTTTTAAGTTAACTTTTAAAAGTTTAAGAATTAAAGTACATCAGAAGTTATATTTAAATCTTAGTATCATTTGTTTGATAATGATATATTCGTGAATTTTTTATCTTGTTAAAATGCTTTAGTTTATTTAATAATAATATCTTGTGTAATATATTTTCTTATAAAAATTATATTCAAAACACACAAATGATTAATTTTTTGTATAACGACTTATTTTGAGTAATTAATGATATTCTAACATTTAAAAATATTCAAAAACATTTAAAAATATTTAAACATGTTCAAATAAACTTTTAAATGGGTTTCATATTAAAACTAATTTTATTTTATTTCATAATTTTAATTTTGTAACACAAAGTTTTTAAATTAAGAACTTTGATTAAAAACAATCATTTAAATCGTTAATCGCTTTGATTGCTATTAAATTAACAAAAATTTTATTATTTTGCTAAAAGAATTGTATCATTAAATTTGATACGACTTGTCGTTAAATTTAAAGTGATAAACTTTATTCATTTACTGAAAATATAGGAGAGTTTCCTTAATGATAGATTAAAAATTAAAATTAATTTTCATATCAACAATATGTAAGCGGTTTTTGCACAACAAAATACAACAAACTTGTTGCAAAATACTATACTTAAACTGATTCTAGTTTCCAAAGCAACAAGCTTTTATTTCTAATTTTCTAATGCCACTTAAATATAAACTTGCTTGTGCTATTAATATTTACGAAGATTGTCTTTTTAAAAGTGGAAGTCTGTGTTTTGCTAGGGCATTTAACGTTTCTTTCTCTTTTACTCATAACTCAAACGCTGGTACTACCTATTAATATTTCCACTCTCGCTTTATTCGATAATTAAATTTCTCGTCGCGCTGAGTATTATTAATTTTTCTCGTATATTGCTAAATTGTTATCTTCTGCTTCGTAAGTTCAGAGACTGTACTTGTTCTCTCTGTCTCTGAAAAAAAAGATATTTTCATTCTTTTTATTTGATTCCAGTTTCTTTTTGTTCTTCTTTTGGAAAAATGATATTAAGTTTTTTGTATTTTTTGGAATTTTGAAGTATTATTGCCCTCATATTGTTTTTAATCTTGTTTAATCATTGGAATTTTGAAAATTCCAGAAAATAACTACTTCGCATGATTAGTTATAAATTACCTGCTTGCTTCTATTTTCCTAATTCTTTATTATAAAAGTACCAGGTATGGCTGTTTTTCAGAAATTTACAATCTAATTTTTTATTTAATTAATTTTTTTTCAGTGAAATTTTTTTGATGAAATTTTAACAATCTGACTTTTCTTATTTTAACTGTGTTATTAAAATATGAAAATGTCGGTACGTGAAAAAATTTCCAATGAATATGAAGCAAATTTGGAGTTAAAAACACATTCCAAAATGTTTGAGAAAACGAAAAAAAGATAATAATTTATTTTGATTTTTCGAACATTTCAAAAATATTAAGTAAAATTTAATAAATATTTTTTAAAAAAAATTACACGTTAAGATTGTATTTTTTGTTTTTTTCAATTCATCAAAGATTTTCGTTATTGTGGGAAATCGAAAATAAAATATTATTTATTATTTTATTTCAAAAATTTCTTATTTACTAGTTTGGCAATATCAAAAATACATTAAAAGTGCTATTTGAAAATTGCTGTTATCTAATCGTAGTTAGAATTACAATTTATTTAAATAAGATTTATGATTTAGATGTGCTTGCTCTGTAGAAAACTATTTTAATTAATAAACCTAATTTACTTTACTTAAACATACTAAAATATACACTAGTTTTTAAGAGATTAATACATTTTTTACATCATAGTATATATTTTTAATATTAGTTTGATAAATTTCTTTTTGCTACTGTTTAATAGATATATGTAATCACCCCACTATCTTGTAATAAGTGGAATAAAATATATATTTTATTACATAGTAAACGAGGATTGTTCTTTGATATGCTAAATCTCAAATATTTACAATAGTTTAAATGAAAAATACTTTTTAATTTTCGTATAGTTACCTTGTTACAAAATATAAATGGCTTTCATTAAATGAGATCGTATCTAACTAAGAAATCTTAGAATTAATTTTAATATTTAAGCCTTATTTTAATTAATCTTAACACCCTAATAATATAAATTACGTTTGATAAATCCCCATATTTATTTATAATCCTATAGTTCTACAATTTTTATGTACTAGGGGAACTCAAGTCTGGAAAATAAAGTGGAAAATGAAACAAAAACACAATTTTTCATTAAGAAGTGAAATTTTACATGTACTTTACATCATTAAAGCTGACACTCAAAAGAATTGAAAAACTATGATGATAAATTTTAATTAATGTAATTTTATTTTTGAATTAACCCTTAACAAAAATGATTCCAATTGCACGCTCCTAATTTTGTATGAGAATTCGAATCTTATTCTTTTAGGCAAGGAATGTTGCTGTTCAAGTACTATAACTTCCATAAATATTTGTTTAACTGGTAATATGAAATATTTTAGATTTGAAAATTAAATTCCAATCTGGAACCACTAAACTTATAAGAATTGATAAATAAATTTCTGAATTCACGCATAACTTCTCATTTTACTTGTTACACACCAAAATTACATTCAAAAATAAAAACTTACTGACGGCTTATTTTAATAAAGATTTTAATCTAACTTCTCATCGATGAACATCAACTGCAATTTAATAATTTATTCTCGTGTACTTCATATATCTCTCCACTTTTCTAATTTAAGAGACGAAGCATTTGTAGAATATCTCGGATATATTTTCAAGACAGGAAAAGAAGTTTTGATCAAAATTTACTGATAGAAGATTTAGTATCATTGAAGGGAAAATCTGCATAAAACTACCTGTTTTCTTCCCCTTGAGCAGTAGCTTAAGAGATTCTTGGTAATTGAACTGTTGAACATTTTAACAGTATTCTGCTTTAAACTTTTGCTTAATACATGCTTGGTTAGTGTTAGGGTTGTTACTGTTTAGTTGGCATATATGACTATGTGAAAACCCTTTTAAAAATATACTTAAAATATATATTTTGATGCTCCATAAAATTTTAAAGGTTTTTTTTAAAAATATGTGAATGATACATTTTAAATGTTTTTCTATAGCCTTTCTATTTATTATAAATATCTTCAGTTCTTTCGGTGCTTTTAAGAATATCAAAATATGCTCTAAAAAAACTATTGATCTTTCAATGATTTTCAATTTATTTAGTAATAAAAAAGTCATCTTTTAAGTAATTGTAATTTGACAGCTATATTTACTAATCTAGACCAGTTACTGTAACACACATTCATTCCTCTGACATTTTGCTGGTGGAATGCAATTTTTATTTATTATATTAAAATTGTAATTAAAATTTAATTAATTATAAATTCTTGTGGTTTTTCTGAATAAGGAATATTTTTTATTTAAATAAAAACTTATTTTCGGATTTTTAAAAAAATTTTTATTAAAAAAAATGTTATGACAAAAAAAGTATAAGGGTTTAATTTTAAATTTTATGTGGAAATAAATATTTTATTTAAATGCAAATAAATATAACAATTTCTCAGTAGTCTAAATAATATATATAATTCTAAATTTTATTATATTAATTGTTTTAATTCTATTCATTTTCAGCTTTCAAAATTCAAACAAAAGAATGCCTTTGCAATAAAAATCAGGCAAACATAATTCAAACTGAAATTCTATTGTAATCTCATCCCAAAATAGAAAAATTCAAAAAATTCATACTTTACATTATAAAAACATTTTTGTTTGCTTACAAAAATATTAAAAATGTTTTTCTCGTTTATTTTGTAATAATTAATGTTATTAATATTTTTAACATTTTGGTGAAAAAGATAAAATTCTCAATGGTTTTTTAGTATTCATCTAATATTTGTGTTAAGTGATAATTAACTGCAAAAATAATAGACTTCGAATATGATATTTGCTTTTTTTTTTAATTTTTACTATTACTTTTATTATTAAATTCTAAATAGTAATGCCATTTTATATTTTTCAACAAAACCCACCTTGTTACAGCTAATCTCTTGTAATGTATACAGGGATATCAATAGATAGAAAACGAATCCATGCTTGGCATTCTCGTACATTGTTGGGATTACGCGTGATAATTAAACAAGAGAAACTAATTATTTACGTAATGCTGCATATAACACAATAAGTATTGTATAAATTACAGCTTCTATCCGTTGTAGACGTGCAAAGTTCTTCTTCATTCATACTCAGAAAGTTAATTAAACTAATTTTTTGAGAATTAAAATTTAAAATGCATTTAATTGTTAATTGTATTAAAAATAAGAATCGAATTACTAAAAATATTAATATATATCAACAATTCTGAATTTTAAAAAAATTGAAATCAATAAAAATTTTTGTTAAATTTGTTTTTTAATTCAATTCCTTCTATTAGCTCACACTCTCCCTATATATCTTGTTCAAATTTTCAATCGTTCATAAAATACTTTTTATTCATCCACTCAAGTTCAAAAACATTTTTTAACTTGTTGTGGTTGACATGATGTTAATACAGTTTTTTTTCAAATATTTCATTAATTAAATTTAATTAATTAATTTTAGGTTTTTAGATTTAAGTTGCATGTATCTACCAATAGATGGCAGCCAGATACACTTAAAAAATGAATGAAAATTATTTATAAAGGACTTTCTGTAATATATAGTGAAAAAAAAAGTAGGATTTGACTTTTTAAAATTTTTTTTATATTACTTGTTTTATATACAGGTACACTAAAAGTTAATTCAAGTTAATAATCATAAGCTTTGCAGACAGCAATTAATATGTACTGAAGGTTATAACCATGCTTTATTTATCCATATTAATCGAAATTCAAAAATATTGAAATATATCAACAATTCTGATTTTCAAAAGATAAAACTAATACCAATAAAATCATTAATACATTTGTTTCTAATTTTATATACGAAAAGTTAATACCAAGTTTATAATCAGAAACTTTGCAAAATGTACAATTAATATGTCTAAAGGTTATAACCATGCTTTATTTAGAGTTGGATGCCATGGTTTCAAAATTTGGTGGCACTTAATATTTGATATTTAGCAAATTATTGTTATTGCTTGCTTACTGTTAAATTATTTCCTTTACTTATGTATTTAAAAAAATTTCTTCCAGTCATTTTTACACATCCTTCTAATTAATTTATTTTTAAATATTACTGAATAAATATTTTTACATATAAGAATTTTCTTTCTTTCTTCAAATTGTATCTGTTACAATGTAATTTTTAAGCCATTCAGCTATATTAAAAAACATATAAATTAAACTATAATATGTTTGGAATATTTAGCAAAAATTAATTAAACTTCTTCAATGCCAATCAAGTTTAATCTCATTTTCAGTTATATTATATATTTCCAAACTATTCTTTTATTAATAATTTCATGAAACCATTTCAAAATAAAACTAAAAGTTGTTAATTTCTATCTGACAATTTTGGCTGCAGAATTGGATAGAAAAACCAAAAAATATCAAAAATATTGAAACAAACTTTTAAATCTTTTTTTTTATTTAATGCAGCAGAAACTGTCAGATATAAATTAACTTTTTACAGTTTTATTTTTAAATGGTTTTATCTAATTATTAATAAAATAATATTTTGGAAATATGTAATTGAACTGAAGATGAGATTAAGAATGATTGGCTTTTAAAGCTTAATAAATTTTAGTTTTGTATTCCAAAAATTAAATGTATAACAGATGGGCTGAACAGTTCGTAGGCTGACACATAGATGGCGCTACTAGTATTAAATCCATATGATATTTAGTTAGCCCTAACCTTCAAAAAAGACACGTGTATAAATTTGACAGCTGTTTGCACTATTAATATGTGAGTTATAGCATTTTTAGTGAAGTAACTTTTGTTAGCTTGAAAAAATGGATAAAAAAGGAATTTCGTGAGTTAATAAAGCATTGCTTTTTGGCAAAAAAAAATACTATTGAAGCCAACGCTTGGCTTGATAAACATTATTGGGGCTTTGAACCAGGAAATTCAACTGTAGAGAAGTGGTTTGCTAAATTTAAACGAGGCGAAATGAGCACCGAGGACGATGCACACAGTGGATGCCCAAAGAGGCTGTTACCGACGAAAACATGAAAAAGTAAATAAAATACTTTCTGGTAACCGTAAAGTGAAGTTGATTGAGATAGCTGAGATAGCCTAAAGATATCAAAGGAACGTTTTGGACATATCGTGAATGAATATTTGGATATGCGAAAGCTCTGTTGAAAGTGGGTGCCGCGCCTGCTCACAATCGACCAAAACCAACAATGAAATGATGATTCTAAGGAATGTTTGGAGCTGTTCAATCGTAATAAACCCGAATTTGTGCGTCAATATGTGACAATGGAGGAAACATGGCTCCATCATTTCACCGGAGTCCCAATCGACAGTCACCCGAGTTGACTGCAAGTGATGAACACTAAAAATGCTATAACTTCAACTAAAAATGCTATAACTCACATACTAATAGTGCAACATCTGTCAAGTTTATATACGTGTCTTTTGAAGGTGAGGGCTAACTAAAATTTATATGGATTTAATACTAGTCGCGCCATCCATGTGTCAGCCTACTAACTTTTTCGGCCCACCTGTTAGGCCTTTTAATATCGCTTAACGTCTTAAAAATTACAATATAAAAGAACGATTCAAAAAATGAAACCTAATCGTGTGTGTAAAAGAGATTTATCCAATAATAATTAAAAATAAATAAATCATAATTAAAAGTAAAAGAAAAGAACTACATCCATTTCCTATAAATACATAAGGTATGCGAATATTTTAAGAGTTTTATCTTTAATAACTTGTAAATTTCAGTGAAACAAAATCACCGGAGATTAATTTATTGTTTAATAGATTTTAAACTGCTTATTGTTAACTTTTAAAATATATATAAATTCAAAAGTGTTTTTAACGCCAGTTTTAACATTTTTAAAAGAATTTTATATAAATACAAACACTTCTTTTCAGTGTAATTTTGTGTAATCATACTGATTTTTTTTTTTTGTTAAAGCATTTGAGAAAGCATTCTTTTTAGACAAATTTTCTGCAAAGATGCCAAAGGGATATATTTCTCCAGGGATAAACAAACATTTTCATTTTTAAGCTTTTAAGAAAATAGTAATCCTAAACAAACTCTTACGAGCCTTACAAATTTTTAAGGGCTATCATTTCCCATCGTTTTTCTTTTCCCTTTTATAAAAACGATGCATAACGTGCGATTTGGCAAAGATGCCTAATTATAGAAAAATGCTGAACTATGTGAGATTAAAAAGCTTTTCTCGTTTCTGATAAGTGAGATGAGATAAGAATATGCTATAATTTTAGAACAAATAATTCACAACAATATGTTATTCTTTTTAGTTTCTTAAAGATTTTAAGTTCACACTGTGTATATTTATATATAAAATTTTCTTCTTTTATGTACTATGGTTATTATTCAAGTTTAATTTCACATTAAGTAAAAAATTAGCTATTTCACATTATACTATTTCCTTATATTATTCAATGGTTTTTAATTTTAATTATTTTATATATAACTATAATTATTTTATATATAACTATAACTGTAGCAATTTTATCTAATATTTTGTATCTAGTTTTTCTTATTTAAAAATAACAAAAACACAATACTTATAAAGATTACCTTATACATATTTGATGTCAATGTTTAGATAATGAAATAAATGAAACTTTTCTGTAAATAATCAAACTTTTCTATATTTATATTATTTATAAGTTAACTACTTTTCTATATTTATAAGTAATTAGTGTTTCCTTAATTCCTAAAATTATTTTTAAGTGTAAAATTGTTTTAATTACTTTACTCTCCAGTTCACTCATAAAATGAGTAAAGAAATTTATCTTTTCCTTAAGAAACATTTTAGAATATAAGCATGCTTTATGAAAATAACCATTCATCATAAATAATTAGAAATGTCACACAAATAATAAGAAATATTATTACAAATTACTTAGAAATTTACAAGAAATATTATTATAAATTATTTAAAAATATATTAGAAATTAAAAACAAATATTGTTAAAAATTATTTAGAAACATATTAGAAATTAATAAGAAATATTGTTAGAAATTAAGTAGAGATTTTATTAGAAATTAGTTAAGTAATATAAATATTAATTAGAAATATCCTACAAATAATTTTATTTTTCTATGTGTAAGATAATTTTTTAAAGTAGCTAAAGGAATAATGTATTTATATTTCAAGTTATTTTATTTTAATGTTCAATTCTTATAAATTATATATCTGATAAATGGTAATATATTATTATATATCATAAAAATATAAAACATCATATAGGTTTTCAAAATTAGATTTCCCATTTGAACATAGTTTAGAATTTTTTACGTTTAATTTATATTAAAATGAGAACTAAATGTTTTTATTTCGTTTACTAAAGTAATGCACACTTAATAGGAATTTACTTTAAAATGTTACCAGAACTATATAGAGAATGAAAATTCATATTATTAAAAATGAATAATTAATATAGTTAATATAAGTTGAAACTTAAACTAAAACTTAAACTTAAACTAATACTTTAAACTTAAACTAGTTAAATTAGCCTAAACTTTAATATTAGTACTTTTAATTCTTAAAAAAAAAAAAATCCTTTAAATTTCAAAAAAGTTTATAAAAACTATTAACTATGATACTCTATATAAATAAAATAAATGTATTAATTATTATCATATAAAAATTTATATTAGATAAAAACATTTAAATTTTTATAGAAACATTTATTGAGTTTTTTCTGATATTTACACTACAGTAAAATATCACTCAGTAAACTTAAGGTATCAAAACAACGATTATTCCATCACTATAAACTCTTATGATGGAACAAAATATTTAAACGCCCTACCCTATGTCTAAAAAAAAGACCAATTTTTAATTTAAAATTCCGGGATTATGGAATTTCATTTTTTTTTTTTTTAAGTAGCTGGCATTGTCCTTGACATCTGTGGGAAATTTCACGTCAAAATATTCATTAGTGTTTGAGTTATACGCTTGACTTTGTAAGACGCTAAAACCGATTCCGGCGATTCTTGTAAATGTCTGAATTAATTGAGCAAAGAATTTGCATTAACATATAGAATATTTCAGAAAGCATTCGGTGAGCATTCCTGTATCGGAAAGAAATGTTTAGAAGTGGTATAAACAGTTCAAAGAAGGCAGAGAACGCGTTGAAGACGAAGAGCCCTCTGGTCGATCATCAACCTCAACCGACAAAACTCACGTTTAAAAAATTAAAGATTTGGTGCTCACAAACCGTCGATTTATAATTAGAGACCTTGCTGATGTTGGAATTTCAAAAGGATCGGTCGATCCCATTTTGGGCCTCAAATACGTCAAATCTGGATTGGCACCGAAAACACTGAATGCGTCAGCTCACACTGCATTGATTCTTTGTGATTGTTTTTGCTAAAAATGAAACTCATATCGTTCCATAACCACCGTGAGACTTCTAGCTATTCCCTAAACTCAAAAGGCCGCTCCGGAGACATCGTTTTGAGTCGATTTGAAGCGATTCAATGTGAATCTCCGCACTCTTTGAAGGCCATCCCTTCCGATTTTTTTAGGATGCATTAAGGATTGGAAAAAAGTTTGACATAAGTGCATTGTGTCCGGAGGGGATTACTTTTGACGGCGATGAAATAAATTTGGAAGAATAAATAAAGAGTTTTGGAAAAAAAAATAATTGTTCTTACTTTTTGAGGGCAGTAGTACAATCCTTAACAGAATTCTTCTTCTCAAAAACAAATGAAGATTGGAACACTACCAGGAGAAATAATAAAACATCAAAATATTCTATTTCTTAAAATACCTACGATCATAAAAGTGAATAGCTACATTTTCATGTTAGTACAAATGTATTAATTATTTTCATTTTATGTAGTCATATTATATGGACATATTGAATGGACATGCAATGGATCATATATTTATATCATGTGTATCTGGAGAACACAGAAATTTGTCGCTTTAACTTCTTGTACGTGTAATACATAATGAGGGCCTGACAATCAAATATTCACTGAATTGATGGGGATAATTTTATAATTTAAGCCAATGGCTTTTAGGTATTTAAACAAATGTTTATGTAATCGATTATGATCATTACTTAAAATAATTGTGGTTGCATTCGTCATTTTTTTCCTAAAAAAGAAAACAGAAAAATTAACTTGTTAAATTAATAGATTAAGATAAACAATTATTTGTACAAAATTTTGGACAAAAATATTTCATGCTGTTATTTTTGTTATTCTTAAAATTACAAACATTTATGCCATTTTAAATGTTATTAAAACATGAATAAAAATCATTTGCTCACTTAAAAATATTTCTTCCACTGCAAACAGAAACAATAAAATGTTGATCCTCGTTGCATGATTTTTTTTTAAATATAAAAGAAAATACTTAAAAAAAAAAAACTTTTTATCTTCTCTCATTCCCTTCCTTTCTTTTCCCCCTCTTCTAGAGCAACAGATTTTACATTTTCTTAACAATTTCAAAAGAATAGGATTTTTTTTTGTAATATTAAAAAAAAAAAAAAAAAAAAATATTTTTGAGTAAGTTCATCGAAAAATGCATTTTCAGGATTATTGAGCAATTAATTTTTTATGAATGAATTATTTAAGCATTTTAATATTAGTACTTTTACAAAAAAAAAAATCAAAAACTTTTAGAACTTTCTTAAATATTATCCAGGCTTTAGTTTTGATAGCTTGGGAATTTTGTTTGTAAAAAAGGAAATGTATCGTTTGCTAAGTGTTTTTTTAATACGTATTCTTATAAAATTATTTCTATAAGACTTCTTCCTACTTTTCAAAAAGTTATAATAACCGCTTAGAGATTCATAAAATATTTTTTCAAACTCGCAAGAGAAATTCAAGATAATTTTCTTTTTATAACAAAAGAAAATATTAGGAATCTGCATTTTATCTAATATTTTCGAACGTAATTTTTTTATGATTTATAATACCATGTTTTTAAATTGCCTTACTATAAGTATGTAGTATGATTACAAGTGTATTAATATAAAAAGTTTAGACCGTAATAAAAAATATTTTTTTTTTTTTTTTGTATTTTGAAATCGTAATAGTTTAGATATTACATAATCTTTTTAATATCACTATGTTCAAATATTACATAATGTTTTTAGCATCACTGGAATTGTTTCTTGAATTTTATAAGTATCATACAATTCAAGGTATAGAAAGATGTTAAACTTTTGAATCACATTTAAAGATGTTTATTGTAAAATTAATTGAAATTGAAAAAAAATTCTCAAACAGCGACTACAGTGTTAAAGATAATATTTTACTTTATAATAAGTGAACTTTGATTATAAAACAGATAACATATTTCAAAATTTGAAACTCAGTGACTATGTATGCAATCTTGATTCAACAGGAGAATCCATTTGAGGCTTATGTGAGACAGAAAATGAGAGACAATCTACGATCGAACTACTTTCTAGCAGTTTCATAAGTTTTTTTTTTTTAATTCTTAAACACAAAAAAAAAAAAATCCCTTAAATCTCAAAAAACAGTTTATAAAAATAATAACTATGATATTTACTATAAATAAAATAAATGTATTAATAAATATCATTTTAAAATTTACATTAGATAAAATACATTTAACTTTATAGAAACATTTAATGAGCTTTTCTGATACTCACACTACAATAAAAGATCACTCAATAAACTTATTGTATCGAAACATCGATTATTACATCACGATAAACTCTTATGATGGAACAAAATATTTAAACGCCCTATACCCCTTAACAGAATTCTTCTTTACAGAAACAAATGAAGATTAGCACACTACCAGAAGAAATAACAAAACATCAAAATATTCTATTTCTGTAAAATACCTGCGGTCATAAAAGTGCATAGCTACATTTTCATGTTAGTGCAAATGCATTAATTATTTCATTTTATGTAGACATATTATATTCAACTGAATGGGCATGCAATGGATCAAATATTTATATCATGTATATCTGGAGAACACAGAAATTTGTCGCCTTAACTTCTTGTACGTGTAATACATAATGAGGGCCTGACAATCAAATATTCACTGAATTAATGGGGATAATTTTATAATTTAAGTCAGTGGCTTTTAGGTATTTAAACAAATGTTTATGTAATCGATTATGATCATTACTTAAAATAATTGTGGTTACATACGTCATTTTTTCCTAAAAGAAAACAGAAAAATTAACTTGTTAAATTAATAGATTAAACAAATTTAAACAGAGATTTACCAAATTTAATCATTTGTTAACTTTTAGTTTAATAGGTATTTAATTTTGTTAAATTAAAATTAACGAAATTATTTATTTTTCACTGAAATTTTTTTAACAAAAGGAATCACAGTGATAAATAATCACTATATATATATATATATAAAACGAAGAGCAAAAAAAAAAGAGAAACCATTCCCCTTAAAAATATACCTTCTACATCACATCATACTGTCTTGGGGTCTCCACGAAGGGTGCTGCAGCGATTCTGGTGGATTCTGTTTATAATTTTCGTCAAGCCATGAAGCAGAACATAATAAATATAATAAATAATAATAATTTATTATTTATTATATTTATAGTAATAAGAATAGTAAATTTAAATATTTATACAACGAAGATGCTGTCACACAGTCATGACCTTATCACCAAAGGCACAGTCATGACCTTATCACCAAAGGCACAGTCATGACCTTATCACCAAAGGCAAGGCAAAGTCATGACCTTATCGCCAAGAACCATATATTAGAGATTCATAATCTTGCCTAATAATAATAGTTCTAATAATCTTGCCTACACTATATAATATTATATATATATTATATAATATAGGCAAGAACTATATACACTCATGTCCATAAATTAAGGATAATGAAGTTCAGGCAAAGAAACAGACAGAAGTAAAACAAATTTGACTTATTTGTAAAGTCTATTTATTAAACAAAAGGTAAAGAGCAAAAAAGATGCTATATGTTTGACATGATTAATAAAAATTGCGATTTTACACCCTGGAGCAAATTTCAAAAAAAGAACCTATTTACAAAAAACAGTATAACATGGTTAGTATGATGGTTAATATGGAGTATGTCTCCCGGACGATGCAATACAGGCCTTACAACGCCTAGGCATGCTGAGTATCAAATTATCAATCTGATCTTGGGGAATATTACATCACTCATCAAGCAATGTGGCCTGTCATCGTTACACTCTGAACATGCAGGTCAGTTCTCTGGAACCAAGAATATTCCTCCCCAAACGAGCCATCCTGCACACCATCGTAACGGTGTCGTTCAATGGTGTTCTCTTGGTGGTAACGGGTACCTGGCGCTCTCCATATGAAAGTGCGGCGAGAATCAGATTGCAAACTAAACCGGGACTCATCGGAAAACATCACCCAAGACCACTGTTGTCCGCAATGCATGCTCTCTACTCCAGGTTAATCGCAGGCGACAGTGAGTTGCGGTAAGTGGAACCCATCTGACAGTCCTACGAGCATATAGACCAATGTGCCTTAAGCGTCTGTACACGATCTGCCTTGAAACTGTCGTACCGGTAGCTGAAGAGAGCTGACGAGACAGGTCTGATGCTGTGCTCCGTCTGTTTCTTTTGGCAGTAACTGCTAAATACCGGTCCTCATTCGGCGTTGTAACCCGGGGCGACCTGTGCTGTAACATCTACTCACATTACCATCATCTTGGAATAGTTGCCAAAGCCTGGAGATGACACTCTGGGCGATTCCAAGATCCTCGGATATTTCCAGCTGGTATACGTCCACATTCCAGACGTCCGATAATTTTACCACGTAAAAAATCATCCAAATGCTTCCTTTTGTGCCATAACTATGCGGTTATTGCACTGAAAGGCTTTTAAAGCGCTTGTGAACAATTTTACTTCTTTGCTACCATTCCTTATATACCTCTCTCTTACACTCTCGTCATTGTGACGTACTATCCGCGCCATCTGGTGGTTTCCTGTAATTTGCATATTCTTCTTCAAGATGTGTGTGATAAATCTACAGGTGAAATTTTTATTTTAGAGTTCAATTTCTGTGTGATTCTTGAATTATCCTTAATTTATGGACATGAGTGTATTATAGTTATAGAACCATGTCCATAATAACTATATATTTAAAGATGCCTTCCTTTATTTTTTTAATTCTGTCCTCACTGGCTATTTTTTTTTTTTTTTTCAAACTTTTTTTGTTATTTAACCCATTTGAATGTTAAAATTTCTTGGGATTGTTGGTTGTTGATCGATTGTAAAATAACTGGCTTATTTGCTTTCAAAAATTCAATAATATTATCAATCCATTGATACACGACTCATATATTTCGTCTCTACCAGTCGGCGACTGAAAACTGAAAAACTTCACTTGCTAACTTAATAAATTTAACATGTTTAAACATAAATTTAACCGAATTAGTTATTTGTTAGTAACTTTTAATTTAGCAAGTAAATAATTTTGTTAAATTAATAGTAAATAATATTATTATTTGCCACTATAATTCTTTTTTAACATAAAAGAATTATAGTGACAAATAATTACTATGTATAAAGCAAAAATCAAAATTTGCAGAAACAAATTGGATTAAAAATATACCTTCCATATCAAATCAAACCTACTTGAGTCAACACGAAGGCTCCGGTAGCGATGCTGGTGCACACTGTTTATAAGTTTGCAAATGCCATGAAGTAGAAAATATAGTAGATCTAAATATCAATGTAAAGAAAATGCTCTCATACAGTTATGACCCGATCATAAAAGGCAGTGAACTAAAACCATTTATCATGGACCATCCGAAATATTTAAAGATCGCATTCCTTTATATTTTTTTATTCTATCTTTCGCTGTCTATTTTTTTAATTTTTCAAACTCTTTTTGATATGCAATTTATTTAAATGGTAAGACATCTGGGCATATATTGGCTTATATCTATTGTAAAAAATTGGCTTATTTGTTTCCAAAAATGCAATAATAATATCAATCTATTGATACACGACTCTTATATCTCGTCTCAACTAGCTGGAGATATTATTGGTATTGTAAAACTTCAAATAATGTAGGAGTCTCTAATTAGGAAAGGGCTTGTATTTCGAAAAAGACGTCGATCAAATCGTATGTATAAAAATACATCTCACACATAGAAAACTGTAGTCGTATAAAAAGATGATTGAAAGAGTGCATCATGTGGAAATATGTCTTGTACCTCAAATTCTTCATTAGAAGGTTTGTTTAAAAGGATGGGGCAATTTTAAAATAATCTGAATCTGTTCTATCATTGGAGAAGGGTATCTTAACCTAATTGACAGTTTCTATGATTAAAAGTTTCAAAAACTTAGGTGCATTTAGTTTACGAAGTTCACGCAAGATGAGACGTAATCTCACATCACTCGCTGTGTTCAATGTGCGTAATGGCAAATTTTCATACGCGTATGAGAGACAAGCTTTACTTTTCTCACAGCTGCATCACCACTTTACCTAATTGCACTTTATGTAACTTCTAATTAAGGGTTTTCTTGAAGAACCAGGAAAATCTCGAAAAATGCTCTTATGTAACCATCTAAAAGAAAAGATTCTTTGATATTGAAAGTATTCTGGTTAAAATGACGGTGAATGTATTAAACAACTCCAAGACTGATTTGCATCGTTCTGGAGTTATTTTAAGATGAATATTTAGACTCCTTTAGATTTTTCCTGGATTTGATAAATTTATTTATCAACTTTATGTATTATAATCTGAATTAGATTAGGCATCTTAATTAGATTGTTGTGATTATGATCATATGCTAATCGCTCTTTTTATATATCATGGAGGAAAAGAAAACTCGTCAGAAAAAAATAATACATCATAATGGGGAAAAGAGAATAGAATTATATTCACTGATATTTGTTTTACTAATAAAATTCATTAATTGGAATCATAGCAAAAAATATAAACATCAACATAAAATCGAAATAGAAATTTCTAAAGAAAATTGTATAAAATGTTTTCATGTATACAATTATATATTATAAGTCTATCCGATATCTGTGTTAGAGCATTTAAATTTAGCAAGTTTTGATTCCTTTTATTTATATTTTTTTTTTATACTAAAAGGCGTATGTGTTGCAAAATTGATAACTAAAATTAAAATTAATGATATTTAATTATGATAATTTATTTAATAATAAAATTTAATATTTTTTTAAAAAAATTTATTTTAATTTTTTTTTTTTTTATTTTTTTTATATTTTTGAATTTTATTTTTAAGTAATTTATTTAAAAATAAAATTAATAATATTATATTTAATATTACTTAATAATTTAAACTAATAAAATTACTCATTAAACTAATTTGTTACTTACAGTGGAACGTGATGCAGCAATGTAAATAACAAATTAGATTAATATGATAATTTAAAGTAATTTTTTATTATTATCATCCATACTGAAAACAGCCACCATACATACATGCTACATACAACAAAGAACTCGTATTAATAATCCTTTCTGCAAAATTTATTAGCTTCTTTGAGATAATATATCACATTAACAGTTATTTGCAATATTTTTTTAATTAAAAATTCGAATAAGATTAGTATAGGAAAATCAAAATATTATTTAAACCAGATTTTTCAAATTATATTTTTTATGGAATGGATTTTCAAATTATTATCTTAAGCGTTTCATTTATTTATTTAATTATTTTCAACTATTTCCCCTTTTTCAGGGAATATAGATAAATATTAAATTTTTAAATGTAACTTTTATAAATAAGAAATGTGAAACAAAGTGTAATTCAATAAACGTTATCTATGTTAATTATATAATATCGTTAGTATATAATTCAAAATTTAATTACTTTTTACATCCCATATAATATGCTTTTTAAATAATGTAAGAAAAATTAGAACAATTGAGGACATGTATTTAGTGTTAAAAAATTTTTTTTTTTTTTTTTCAGATTATTGTTGTTGTTTTTTTACGATTTCAATACAATTGGTTTAATATTTTTAGTGCTTATATAATTAGAATTAATAGTAATAGTAATATTTTTTATAATTAGTAATTATCTGCGTGTAAATTATACGAGTAAATACTTTACTAACTTTTGATAATTCATTTGTTATATCATGAAGTATATAAAAAAAAATGTAAAATAATTTTACTGATTGGCTGTCATAAAAATTTTAATGCATTTTCTATTAAATTTAAGATAATTCCAGCTTCGGATCCATTAAATTAGGACTTGTAGTTATTTCGAGAATGATCATGATATGTCACAACGTATTGCATCATCTCAGTTACGAAATGAGAAAGGAATAAAAAAACCGAAAACCTTTTTGAAATGTCTCCATTTTACGACGTTAAGCTTTCAATTAACTGACTTTTAAAAGCAAGAAAGTAGGCTGAATTGAGTCCAATTTTAATTATTTCACAGCCTCAATTTCGAGCATTTCGAATTGTTCGAGGAATTCATTTGAAGAAAGAAGATAATTTTGAATTGATAAGAAAAAAAATAAACAACAATAGATTAAAATTCCAGTCGCTTAAGAGAACTAAATAGTATTAAGTAACTGCTTTAAAGCTTTCAATGGAAACTAATCAATTTTTAATAGCTACAGTCTTAAGTTGCAGCCTCTAAATGAAGGGAAAGTACATGTTTATATCTTTTTTTTTTTTCTTCCATTTAAACCGTAAAGTGGGATTAAAAATAATTGAGAAAAAGAAATAAATTGATAAATGTACTTTTCCCTTTAATTCTTTTCATTTGTAGAAATAAATTAAATTATCCACAGAATGAAGGTCATAATATAGATTTTCTAAATGGAAATGAGATGGTCCCAGGTTGTTAAGCATTTAAAAAAGAAATTTAAATAGTCTGGAAAGGAAAGAAAAAAAGTTTAAAACGAAACTATTCCGCCACAGAACAAAAAAAAAGAACTGTAAGATTTAAATTTTAATTATATGGCAGAGGAGATAGAACTATCATTTTATTTTAATTCAGGCTATTAAATTTATATGTAAAAAAATATATTGCACAGTACCATATAAAATAAATAGCAATGCAAATTTATTTAATAGTTTTAAAATGGAAGTTATCATCAATTTAAAATCTGTATGATCTTTTTATTTGCGTGTAACTTAATTTTCATAAAATAATAGCTAAATTCAATCTTTGATTTAGTTTTTTAGAGAAATTTTATGCAATAATGTTTATTTAAAATTTTCATTTTCCACTTTAAAATTATTATTTTCTCTGATAGCAAATGCTATATTTTTCTAGTACTAAAATATAAATGAATTATTTTCTAATAGTAAAACTTTTAAGTTTTCGATGGAAACTAATGAATTTTTAAAAGCTACTGTTTAAATTGCAGCATCTAAATTATTAAGTAAAAGTACAGAATGACAATCAAGTAACTTTCCAGTTTGAAGAAATCGTAAATTAAAACTAAAGATCTGAATGAAATGCTATTTATATGAAGACTGTGAAAGGCATGTAATAAAAAAGGAATTAAAACAGGTTAATTGCTGAAAGTCGCAGATAGTAGAGATTTTAATATTACTATAGAAATTTTGTAGAATCAAGATAGATTTGTCACCTCTTTCTACGGAGATAGCGACTTTTTGTCTGTAGGGATATTCTAAATCCGTTGTATATGTTAGTGGCGTTACAACAAACCCGTGTTCTCTGAAAAGAGAACATCAGATGTGTTGTAATACACATCAAAATGGATATATGAAACGTCTCATACAGGACACGATATCTTGTACACAAAAAGTCAACAGATTTTAAACGTTACATTGTCTAGGGAACCTAATAATGAATAATACATTATTTTCTATAAACTTGTTACTATAGGTTGTTGATTTCTACATGTGCATTTCTTACTTTTCGAACATTAATGAATTTTGCTTAATTAATTGTCCATGTATTCATTGTAATTATGGACCAATTTTTGATTTTGATAGCGTCCCTTATCGGCAAATCTTTTTATGCTGTTCATTATTTTTAAGACGCAGATGCACATCAGCTTTTATCGCACTACCTATACAAGGAAAGTTATTCTTATGGCAACCCTCTTGTATTAGGACAGCGTTTTCGCTGTTATTTCTCCAGCGTGAATGGTTTCAGAAATATGTATCCAGAATTTAAGATTAACCAATTAATATCTCTCAATTCCAGTTTGAGTTCAAAATATGCGAAATTAGCTAAAAGTTAAGAAAATTTTTAATTTTTAGGAACTTTTTAATTTTAGATTTTTTTTTCCTCTTGCTAGTGAGGAGTAGTTGGAAAAAATATAAGTGCAAAATTTTTAAGCTAATCGATAAATACCTTCTAGTTCAACTTTTAATTTTAAACTGGACAATAATTGGTTCTTAAATGTATCGCAAAAATAATTGGTTTAAATAGAAATTTAAAATGTAAATAATTAATTTTTGCTTTACAATAAATACACAAAAATGTTAAATTCATAAAATATCAATTTCATACTTACTGAGGCTGTTCTCAATGTCCATTACATCAATTAATATCGTATTTCTAATATTCTGTAAATCTACCTTATTAGTATGCTAGAATTTCTTTCAACTACTAAAATATAGTAGATCTAAATATCAATATAAGGATGATTCCCTCACATAGTCATGACCCAATCCTCAAAGACAATGGGCCAGAACCATATATCATGGATCATCTCATCTGAAATGTTTTAAAAGATCGCATTCCTTTAATTTTTTAATTCTTTCTTTTTTAACAATTTTTAAATTTTTTCAAACTATTTTTGATAAACAATTTATTTAAATGCTAAGACATCTGGGCATATATTATATATTGGTTGTTGATTTGTAAATAAATTTTGCTCCAGAAATTCAATAATATTATCATTAAAATGATACACGACTCATATACTACTATTTCGTCTCCACAATCTGGCGACATTGCTGATATTGTAAAGCTTCAAATAATGTAGGAATCTCTAATCAGAAGCAGGCTTGTGTTTTGAAGAGGCGTCGATCAAATCGTATGTATAAAAATACATATCACATGTAGAAAACTATAGTCGTATAACGGATGATTGATGTGTATAGATGTGGAAATATGTCTTCTACTTCATTCTTCATTAGAAGGTTTGTTTAAAAGGGATGGGGCAATTTTAAAATAATTTAAATCTGTTCTATCACTGGAGAAAGGGTATCTTAACCTAATTGACAGTTTCTATGGTTAAAGTTTCAAAAACTTAGGTACATTTATTTTACGAAGTTTGCGCAAAGATGAGGCATAATCTCATATCACTCGCTGTGTTCATTGTGCGTAAAGACAAATTTTTTATGTGGATGAGAGACAAGCCTTTACTTTCTCACAGCTGTATCACCACTTTACTAATTGCACTTTATATAACTTCTAATTAAGGGTTTTCTTGAAGAACCAGGAAAATCGAAAAATGCTTTTATGTAACCCTCAAAAAGAAAAGATTCTTTGATCATTCTGAAAATATTCTGGTTAAAATGACGGTGAATGTATTAAAAGCATCTCCAAGACTGATTTACATAGTTCTAGAGTTATCTTTAGGTAAATTGTTAGGTTTTTAGATTTCGTTGAATTCGATAAAATTTCTTTAGCAACACTATGTATGAACATATGAATTAGAGTATTATGGTTATGTTCATGTACTAATTACTCTTTACATATCATTGAGGGCAAAAGTTTCTTCGGAAAAACAAATAATAAAGGTTGAAACGGTTGGAGTATCATGACGTTGAAATAAAAAGACAGGAATTAAATTCACCGATATCTGTTTATTAACAAAATTTATTAATTAAAAGACAGCAAAAGTATAAGCATCAACATAAAATCGAACTGGAGATTTCTAAAAAAAAACACCGCATAAAAATTATTTATATAAAATGTTTTATAACAGATATAAATTGTATAAATAAATTATTAGCCAAATTGTATAATTGTATAAAATAAATATATATTTTTTGTCGACAATAATATATATTTTTTGTTGTTTAGAGCATTTAAATTTTGTAAATTTTTGTTTCCTTTTATTATTACTATTTTTTTTATAATAAAAGATGTGGAGTTTTTATAACAATAACTTCAATTGGAACTTGATGTAACATACAAATTAGTGTAATATCAAATAATTTAAAATAATTTATTATTATTATCCATACACACATTTTACCAAACATACATGCCAAAAACAAAACAAAAGACTCTTATTAATAAACATTTCAGCAAAATTTATTGAGAAAACTTCATTAAGATAATATATCCATCATAAAGTTATTTGCAATATTTTTTTTTTTTAATTAAATATTCGAATAAGATTAGATAATAGGAAAATCAAAATATTATTTAAACCAGATTTTTCAAATTATATTTTTATGGAATGGATTTTCAAATTATTGTCTTAAGCATTTCATTTATTTATTTAATTATTTTCAACTATTTTCCACTTTTTCAGGGGAATATAGATAAATATTTAGTTTTTTAAATGTAACTTTTTAAAAATAGAAATGGGAAAAAAAAATTCAATTCAATAAACATTATCTCTATGTTAATTATAATATCATTAATTATATAATTTAAAACATATATTTTAGTATCCCCTATAATACGCTTTTTAAATAATGTATGAGAAAAATTATAACAATTGGGGACATGTATTTGTGTTAAAAAAATTTGTTTTATTTTTTTCAGATTATTGTTGTTTTGTTTTTACGAATTCAATACAATTGGTTTTTATATTTTTTAGTGCTTATATAATTAGAATTAATGGTAATAGTAATATTTCCATAATTAGTAATTATCTGCGTGTAAATTATACGGTAAATACTTTTCTAACTTTTGAAATGTCATTTGTTTTATCGTGAAATATTTAAAACATTGATTGGTTCATATAAAAAACTTTTAATGCATTTTATTAAATTTAATATAATATTCGTTTTAGGCTCAAATCCATTAAATTAGGACCTGCAGTTATATCGAAAACTGATCATGATATGTGCAACGTATTGCATCATCATTTGAAAATGAGATAGGAATTAAAACTTAAAAACCGAAAAAACTTTTTGACATGTCTCCATTTACGACGTTAATCTTTCAATTAAATTCACTTTCAAAGCAAGAAAAGTAGGCTGAGATTGAGTCCAATTTCAATTATTTCACAGCCTCAATTTTGAGCATTTCGAATTGTTGGAGGAATTTCATTTGAAGAAAAGAAGAATAATTTTGAATTGATAAGAAAAAAATAAACAACAATAGATTAAAATTCCCGTCGCTTAAGAGAACTAAATAGTATTAAGTAACTGCTTTAAAGCTTTTCAATGGAAACTAATAGATTTTTAATAGCTACAGTCTTAAGTTGCACAACCTCGAAATGAAGGGAAAGTACATGTTTATATGTTTTGTATATTAAAAGCAAACTACAGTGGGATTAAAATAATTGAGAAAAGAGAAATAAATTGATAAATGTACTTTTCCCTTTAATTCTTTTCATTTGTAGAAATAAATTAAATTATCCACAGAATGAATGTGCACAATATAGATTTTTCTAAATGGAAAGGAGATGGTCCCAGGTTGTTAAGCATTTAAAAAGAAATTTAAATAGTCTGGAAAGGGAAAGAAAAAAAGATTAAAACGAAAACTATTCCGCCACAGAACAAAAAAAGAACCGTAAGATTTAAATTTTAATTATATGGCAATGAGAAGATAGAACTATCATTTTATTTGAATTCAGGCTATTCAAATTTATATGTAAAAAAAAATATATTGCACAGTAAATAAATAGCAATGCACATTTATTTAATAGTTTTTAAAATGAAAGTTATAATCAATTTAAAAATCTGTATGATCTTCATTATTTGCATGTAACTTAATGTTTTATAAAATAAATAGCTAAATTGAAATCATTGCTTTTGTTTTTTAATAAAACTTTCTGCATTAAGGCTTATTTATATTTTCATTTTCTCCACTTTTTGTTATTTTTCTCTAATGATATATTTTTCTAGTATTAAAATATAAATTAATTATTTTCGAAATAGTAAAGCTTTTTAAGGAAAACTAATGAATTTGTAAAAGCTACTATCTTAAATTGCAGCATCTCAAATTAAGTAAAAGTACAGAACGGCCATCAAGTATATTTTCCTGTTTGAAGGAATTGGCAATTAAAACTAATAAACTGAATGAAATACTATTTCTTATGAAGACTGCGAAAAGCATGAAAAAGATGAAAAAGAAAAAGATGTTTAGTGCTGAAAGTCACCTTATAGATAGTGATTGTAATAATGCTACAAGGAATTTTGCAGAATAAAGATAGATTTATCGTCCCGTCTTT